>JAQIWN010000657.1:0-28845 GCA_034699025.1 Entomobrya cf. arborea Gr-Col-00668 | reverse complement strand
TTTGTGAGGGAAAGCGTGTAATGATCATAACTATAATCAGATCAGCCTACTAAAAGAAAGCAATTTTTTCTCTAAAGATGTCCCTTGCTAATTTAATTTTTCAATACCACCTCAAACCTCACTATATACTCATTCCTTGACTTGACTATGACCACACAAATATCTTTAATGGTTTGATAATGAATTTAAAAAAAGCTATCAAGCACAAAGCACACAAAGAACAAAAGTAGCAATGCCGAAGCTGATAAGCCCAGCTCCACCACCACAGTTAGAGGTGCTCTTTCTTTTTTGTTTTTGAACTTTTTCTTCTAATAAGTATGTATGTTATATTAAATGTTATATAATTATAAGCTCAAGTCAAGGATTTTTTTTCTGTTAGTTTTCTGTTTTTCTGTCTGTTTTATGTTAGATTTCTTTGGTAGGTTATTGATATTAGAAAAACCGAAGAAAGAAACAAGCTTGCTGTACTATTGTCATTATCACTATCAGTTAGTTATACTATTTCCGTATGCATTGCAATATGCACTGCAATGCGATGAACTATAAACTGGCAAAATACTGGTGAACTGATGAAATGAACACACATGACGATGGAACTCGATCAGTTTACATTTACATATCGCATCATTTACTAGACAAGAAGATGAAAATTTTCCTTTGCACACTTTCAAAATGCATTAGATCTTCTTTGGACCTAAATGCTATGTTGACTGAATGAGTCGCTCATTACTAGCCTAGTAGGCATCTTCCGTAATCCTTTGTGTCTCTCATCCGGCTACATGCTTCATGTATGTTTGCACTAGATCCAAACTTCAATGTTTCAATAGAGAACCCCAAAAAACAGTTTTTAAATTTTAAACAGAGATCTAAGACACAATACACAAACCAGAAAGTTCAATCGTTCCGAACATCAACGGTCGGTACACTCCTTCCCTTCTTCTTTAACTAGACTTGCTTTGACATACTTTTAGCAGACGCTGGAATATGAAACGTTGCTTCCTTTCTTTGCTTGTGTGCATAATACCTATACATGTGTGCTATGTTATTAGTCTGCTTATGTAATTACAACGAAAAACTTAACTATCAACACATTACGCACTGGTAATGCTACTGTTTGTTTTGAAAGGAGTCATTCAACGTTTCTGATTTATACAGCATTTTCATGAAGCGTAAGAGGCCTTCAAGAATATTAATAGATTTTGTGTGCAGGTCGGGAGGGGCCCTTACAATTTATTGTAAATAGAATGTCAGGTAAAACAATGGTCTTTTTCATTCATTACATTTTTGTTATTTTGGACTTTTATCAACACTTCTCTGTGTTTTGAATTGTTTTTCTTTTAAAATCATCATTCTACAAAATATGTATGCTTGATAGGATAAAGTTAAGGATAAATTGATCCGTTGAAGTATGAAAACTGTGTAATGTAAACAAAAACTTATTTTACCCAAAAACCATGCATCGTCCAAATCGTTTAGAAGTGCTTTTGTAATTTAAAATTATTTCTTTGGCCGAGTATGATAAATTTTTTGAAGACGAGTTTCTTTTTTAGAACGAAAGACGGGAATCCCCACTTTGAACGATGTGTACACAAATGTTCCACACACATCATGATGACAAGACATCAAGTAGTAGTATTGGAAGGAGTGAAAGGCTCACACATTAGCTAGCGATTAGGAAGGATGAATAGTAAATAGAGTAAAAAAACGGAAGTAGTAGTAGCAAATAGTTCAATATACAAGCTAAGAGTAGCTGAACACTGAATGTTTATGAATACAACAGGAAAACATTTTCATGATCTATTTTTAGAAGTAAAAGAGATTTTTTTTTTCATGTCAGTAAAAATGAAAAACTCCAATGAACTTGGCTACATGCATGCATATATTGTGCGTGCTCTAAAGGCAAAAAGGGAGAAAGTTTTAGTATGGGAATGCCCCAATGTTATGAGACAACGTTACAGACTAACAATACAATGCCATCTCGCCGAAGTCAACATAGTATATCGATTTCTAATTAAATCATGTGTTGTGAGTACAATGATAATACAATTATGCCTTCAATATTTATAGGAATTCTCAGGTCGCTGCAATAACACCACCACCACTACCACTAAACAAATTAACTTTGACATGCAAGTGGCTAGAAGTAGATTGCCCCTTTCGATGAACTTGATTTTCATAATTAATGCAATTTCAATGCAGCTAACAAATTGTTTTATTTTTGTAACGTTTTTATTAATCTGAAAAAAAAACACGAAATGAGAAGGATGGGTACAGTTGGGCGAGAAGTGACTTGTTTCAAATGATAGTAAAATATCTGACAGGTAGTATTTCCGGTATCATTGTTATTATGATTTTGTGCCGGGATTTTTCTACAACAACTGGTTGTTTGCAGTGTGGTGGTGGCACTGACATTGACATTAAATCTAAAAATTATTACATATAAACAAAAATTGATGATTAGCTAAATCCTCTTTTACTGTTTTTTTTACCTAAATTCGTAATATTACAATTTTTTTGCAAAAAAATCTATTAAGTATATCATTAATAAGAGTCTGCCAATATTACAGTTGTCGCACCTCCTCTTTGTCACAACGGCTGAGGTTGTCTTTCACATAAACAGTTTTATTGTTCAACAAACAACAACAGTATTATGATTAAAAAGGAGTTTTCTTTTTTTAGAATTTTTTTTATAAGCATACAATATCGTATTTTATGAATCTTAAATCTTGTGAATTCTTAGCCGTTATTATTATGTAGTTTTATGAAGAAACAAAAATATTCAATCAGGTTTCTATTCCTTCACTTCCGGAGCAGCAGCTTCCGCATCAGCAGCAGCAGGAGCGGCGGCGTCGGCGGTGGGCTGGCTTGGAGCATCGGTCTTTTCAGTCGTTTTACCGGATTCGTCTTTGCTTGGTTCATCAAAGTTAGAAACCAAATCAGGGACATCCTCGTCATCACTATCATCATCATTATCGCCATCTTCACCAGCATCAGGTTTTGCACCAAGTCCACCTAAGCCACCAAAACGTTGTTGCCCAGTGTAGGCAAATCGTTTTACATGCTCCAAGCTTTCAGGGCCCATCTGGCTTAAAATAGCTGGTAGCATTTCGGCTACCTCTGTAATTCAATTCAAAATATTCAAAGAATTAATATTGCGTAATGCATAAAGACTCAAGAATAACCAAAAAATATACTATTTCAATAACACCCCCAAATCAAATTCCATAAGTCTTACCCTTAGTTTCTCCATGCCCCGTAACGGCAAACACGTTTGAGCCCAAAGAGGCTTGAACCTTCGGATTGTTAAAATGAATGACTGTTCCATCTTCCTTGATCATATTCACCTGAAATTACAAAAAAAAATAAAAATCCAATTTAACACCCACATCATAAACTACCCTGATTCTCCAGTAAACAAACAGGTCATTATACACCAAATTACCGGCTAAAGATCTCAAGCTAAACAACCAATAATACAAAATCTATTTCCATACATTCAAACCCTACTTTCATAATCTTGTTTACAAATTAGTAATCAACTAAACTAAACCAAGTGACTCATAAGCATTTATCTTAACTGACCTCTTCAATCCCTGGAATTGTGCTGACAGCCAATTTTTTCAGCGTCGATTGCAATTTCTTATCATCTGTAGTGGCACTTCTGTGAACAACCTTCTTCTTCCTCCTTGCGGTCCCCTTTCCTCCAATCCTAACTTGGGCCTGAATGCGAGCGAGTTTTTCAGAGTCCATGTTGACTGACTGAACAAACCGATAAATAAAATATGTTAAAAACCGATAACTAAAACAAAAACTAAAAATCTCTTATCAACCGGGTACTATTTTCAGCTTACAAGTGAACAAAGGTAACTAACTTCTTCTCAAAAAAAGACGTAAAAAAAACTTTTAACAATTTCCAATCACAAAAATCTGATCTGACCTGATGTGATGATGATTGATAACCAACTTAAAAATGACTTTGTTTATTTGTTATTTTACAAAACTAAAAATTAATTAATTTGTTTTTATCCTTAAAAACTTCTTCCCTTATCCAGCAAATTGATATCCAGATCTGGAATGAGCTGCTTTCAATGTAAAAAACAAGAAAGAAAGAAAAAGGAGGAAATACAGAGAGAAGAACAGAGAGCTTGCCTTGTGCTGTTTTTTTATCCATTCAATTTTACATGAGAGGGTATCAAGCTCCGGGTTGAATTACACAATCTTTATGCATTTTTTTCCATACAAAGCTTATTTTCTTTGAGTGAGTGTATCTCTTTGAGAGAAGCACGTTGTCTTGTGCCTTGCCATACAACAGGCGTAGCCGATGAGTAGCCGGAATACCTAGTTTACTTGGTTCTCATATGCATGCATGCTCCATCATTTTTTGTACTTGGCTCTCTAAAAATTTCCCTTTGTGCTGTTGTGGTTTTGTGTGTGTTGGGCTTGTAAATGGTTTTAATGAATGTTGAATGAATGTGTGCTTGTGGGGTAGTGTGGTGGTGGAAATTGCGTCTTTGTCTCACTATCAGACTGAGAGATGAGAATATCCTTGTCTAGTCACTCACTAGTCTAGCTTTGATTAAAAAAAATGCTAGATTGATCATAGTTGTTGGGGGGGGGGGTGTATGGCTTGCAAGATTAAATTTAACTGCTTTGCTCGTTTTATACTTTGTTCTGAGAGATGGCTACTAACCTGTGGATGTAGAATTTCAAACGTAATAAAGTTAAAAAATTAGTTGACGTTTTACTTAATATTAATTTCTATCCATTTGAAATCTAAAAAGAGTCTAAAGTTATCGAGTATCAAAGAAAACATGTGGAAATATTTTTCATACTCATATAACAATTAAGTGTTGTGTAACTACACCGAGTATGCCTATCATGTAGTAAGGCGTCAATTGAATAGAAGTTATCTGGTGGTTCTTGGATTCACACGCATTCCTTTACATGCTCACATGGTGCTAGGAAGAAAGATTCCAAGAAGTTGGGCGTCTGCGTGCCGTGCACCCTGCAAAAATAGCAAACGAAGAGATCGGCGAAGTGTATAAAATTTTATCAGAAGATGGCACCATGATGACACTTAAATGTATGCATTTATCTTGAATTTTATCGTTGCTTGAATCAGTATGATTACTATGATTAACTTACTGGTGATTTTTTTGTAAGGTTGGTTGTGGATTAATATTTTAAGCTATAATAAGAATAAAATATGATGCGGGATAACAAATCAATTAAGAAAAACACATAGAATGCATAAATCAATTACAGACCAAAAGTTTAAACTTAAACCATTTATTAATTCTTAGATCAATTAATAAAAATTAAATAAATTCAAAATATTTAACAAAAGTTTGTGATGAAAATTGATAATTGTACGCAAATAATAGTATACTGGTGCTTATCAAAAAAATTTGGTAATGTAATTTCTATACAAATTAATTTTATAGCTTGGCTGGCCATTTAGTGAATTTCATAATCATAATATCCTTCCATAATATTGGAATGATGATAATAAATTACTTAAATACACAAACGTTTTTAACTGTTACTTATGGAGTAAGTAATAATAGTAAAAGTATGATCAGATTTCAATTAAACTATTTAAACGCACAACCGAAAAAATAGAATTATATGTAAACGTACAATGAAGTACGAGATTAAAGCTACAGCAATGCTGCATTTAAAGCCTAAATATTTAGTTTAAATACAAAGAGATTTGTCGATGTAATCAATTTCATGAAAATAGTAAAGCAGTCTTTTGTAGTTTTAAGCATCCAAAATTTCAAATTTAATTCCGTTGCGTTCAAGGCGGCTGATAAGGTTTGTCTCGTAAAATGCAGCGGCTGGTGGATAGACTCCTCCGCTAAACAACAAAGAGATAAAAATTAATGACTCTTAATTACTCTACTTTTTAATTAGTTCAAATGCATCAAAAAGATTGAACTGAACTTACGTGGAAGGCAACTTCTTTTTGTCGTTCAAAATGGTAAGCGCAGACTGTAGCATAAATACACATGTGGCACCATATCCAGGGTTAGTTCCAGAGACCTTCACAATTTTCTTTTTGTTGGGGGGCTCCTGGTGCTGATCAGTGGGCTCAGCCAATTTTTCAGACCATCCTTGTCCGTAAAGGGTTACACTGAAGTCCAATAGGTCCATTTCCTCTCTGCTGGGGCCTTCATGATTTACGAATCCACAGGACAAGAGACCAGGATACTAAAAATTAAAAGAGAAGAAAAAATTTCAGAGAACAAATTTAAAAAATATCAGTAAATTCAATGTGGTAAAGTTTAGTACTCAATTTACATTCAACAATAACTTCTTCCCCAATTCGAAAGGAAAATAAACCAAAACTCCAAAAATGACCGCTCCCACCATCAAAAGCAAAGATGAAATCAGGGAATTCATCTTAACGTAAGCGTGAATCTGAACAGGTCGAACTTTGTGTAACCGGAAGAGAAGATCCTGAGAGCGTAAGACCACCGAACGGTCAGAGCCAGGGAATGGAAGACACCAGCCATTTACAATCTCATTTTTGTGAAGAACAGGCCTACATAATTTTTTAAAATAAACATAATTAATTGAAGTCCCAAAAAATATTTGAAATCTCTGTATTTGAAAAGTGTTTTTGAGTTACTCACCTGCGTTCTAATTTATGGGTTGGCTTGGGCTGCTTTGGTTCTTGGCTGAATAGTTGCTGCCTGATTGGTCTCAGATTTTTGGCATTTGCAACGCCATGAATTGCAGACGCCCATGTGCCGTAATGGATTTTGGTTGGCTAAGAAAAAAAAACTGCTCGTTAATATTCATAATTCGCTGAATTACTCATGTCAATCAAGTCCACGATCTACTCACCCTTCCTCTATTTTCGGTCGCCACGTACTCCTCCACGGAATTTACATCACCTAAAATTATCCAACAATAGAAAATATCGTCATCAGTCAATCCTTTATCATCATCTCTCTTCCATCATAGATGAAGTTGCAAACTTTTAAGTAGCATATAGAAACTTACCCTCAAAATTCTTAAGCAAATGAACTATGCCCAAATCCGCTGGAATACTATCAAATCCACAAGAGCCCACAATATACACCCCCTTCTCCTTCGCTTTTGCATCGCAGTCCAATTGAACCCTTTCCAAGTATTCCGGTTCTCCACTTACATCCACACAATGCGCTCCAGCTTCAATACACGCCTCCACAACTTGCTTTCCACTGAACCTATACGGGCCCACACAGTTCAAAACTACTTTCCCCTGCTTTGCCATTTCAACCAATGAGTTTCGGTTATCCACGTCAGCAGTAATTGTGGCAACTTGACTGAGGTCTTCTCCTACACATGAAAAAAATCAATAAAATATCATCAGTTAAGCACAAATCTTTCATTCAATGGAACAATCAAAAGCTTTCAAGTTGCTTACCCGTTGCATCTGAAACTTCCTTCAGAATGTCATCCATTTTTCCCTTTGACCGGGCGGCAACAGCATAAGTAAACTTTTCATCTTTACCAGCCTTCAAAGTTTTCACAATAGTTTCCACCACATACTTGCCGGTAAACCCGGTAGCTCCAAAAACAATTAAGTCGTAAGTCGGCATTTTGAAATATGTCAATTAACTTCTGACCAAATTATATATAATATATATGGTCTCTAATTTCACTTGGAACGTGGAACAAGTTTCCTAATAAGTAGATAGTCGATAAGATGCCGTATTTTAAGAATTCACTTTACACACTTGATTCACTCACAGCTTTCGCTAGAAGACTAACTTGACTGTCTTAAATGTCATGAAGCTGAGGCTTGATAAATGCTTTCATGTATGCAACTCCAGTTCACATGCCGGTTCTGTGACTTCCACTCTACTTTGTCATTTGTACGATGGTGATTTAACTTGGATTGGAAATGAGGATGAGTAAAAATTTGTCACTTTTAACCAATGTAACTGTACCCTGCATATAATGTTTTGATATAGTAAATTTTCATACACACTTCACAGCTCGTGCCAGAAGAAGGACTAGGAAGATTTCACGTTTGACATTTAGCTTACAATTTCAATTTCAACATCCACCAGTCAGAGTCCAAGTCCAATACACGTATCGTATGGTATCATATAACCAAAATTAAAATGTTTACAAGCTTGTGAGTCACAGCACAGCCACAGATAGATCATTTAGATTTTCATACTTGCCTTGTCAGTGTTGTTTAGTTTTACGAAAGCTGCTGGCATCATGAATATTACGCAGATGGACGATGGACATTCAAAGTTCACTAAATCTCTCAAGTCAACATTACGACAACGATATTTTAATAATATACGTTTACCTTCACACATTTTATTTTATACACAAGAATATGCACCCAGATATACCCAACTCAGAAAAAATAGTAAATATACAGTACTTGTAGTATCCCATCATTACGGCACGGCAAAGCGTTTATTGTTAAGCAAGAAGTGGTATTTTCAAGGTCACTTTCGATAAACTAACTTCTGCGTACTATTTCTCACTGCTGCTTGCCTTGGCTGATATTTAATTACCTAAATACTTTCCTATACGACCTAAACAGTGCAACGTTAGTCAGACAGAGTCAGAGCCCCTCTCACAATTTTACAAGCATGCTAACATCAAAATCTTTGTTCATTATGGTAAAAAATTTGGAAATCATAACAAGCATATTGGTCATTGAGTCATTGGAAGATTCATTTTCGTTTGCATGCGTGTTACAACAGACAAATGCCAAGTCACTCACTCTGCGTTACACAATAAGCACTTATTTCACCACAGAGGCAAAGGGTTCAATGGTCAGCAAAAGTCAAGCGTTTTCTTATAAACTATAAACACTGATATTGTGCACCCAGCTACATGACTATAGCTATAGTATTTCGCAATCCACAATCCCCCCACTCCCACGACAAGGAAATGACTCGTTAAACAAGACTGTTACTAAATACATTACATGCATGTTTATGTGCTTTGTAAATGTTGTGTTTTTAGGTTTACCGAGTGACATGATATTTCTTATGCGTGCACAGTGCACATTGCTTAGTGGTTCCCATTATGTTCAAAGAAAAAAGATTGAATTATTGTTATTTGGAAGTTTGAAATCCAGAAAAATTTTGAAACACGGAATATAAAATGGCGAAAAAATTATCGAGTAACAAAAGGGTTATTTTTATTTGTACTACATAACAAATAATTATATTAACCTTCACACAAATACGATACAATGACATACATATTTTCATAGGATCACTCTAAAAAGTTCTCAAAACTTTAGTTATACTTTAATAAAAAAATTTAACTCTTATAAAACCAAGTAGGATGAATACTCTTATTTCTTAGGCTTTTTCTTATCATTACAAATTTTCTTTGCTGCCTCCTTCATTTCAATCAAGTCCTGCAATTTTTTCTTCAGCGCTTCCTTGCATTTACAGCAATTAACATCTGAAAAAACTTCATTGACCACTCTTGTAAGCATCGCATCCTTTTCTTTGGCATTCAAACTTGAAAAAGGACGACATTCCGATCCTTTCTTGCTCTTTTTCCTGCCACTGCAAGGAAACTGATTGTCACATCCTATCGGCCACGGTTTCGGAACAGTCACGTCAAATTTCTTTTTGCACTTTGGACAACACGAGTGTATTTTCTGAGTGGATGAACTAGGAGCAGTCTTTTTAGTACCGCCAGTACATCCATGAGAAGCTTTAGAAGAGTTGGGGGCAATGTTATCCAAAGGAAAACTAGGAAATGAAATTGATTGAGGTTGATAAGCAGGTTGAGGCTTATCATCTTCCGGGGGAACTTCAGGTGGTGGAGGTGGAATACCACCTCCACCTTCAACAGGTTCAGGGGCAGGAGGTGGATCGAATATCTGTAAACAAACATAAAAATATGTGATGATCTGTAAACCAATGTATTGCGTACAAAAACGTCAAAAAAATATTATCAACCATAAAAAAGAAAATTACCAGATTTCTTGTAACAATACTAAGCCCGACCATTCCAATCGCCATCAGAATTAATGGTGAGTCATTAAACACCTTTTCACACGTGGATAGCTCTCTGGTATCGTCTGTAGGATCTGTGACGTTACACCACTAAAAATACATGGAACATATTTTTTATTTGATCAAGTTTACAGAAAATATTACAGTTACAGATCGATTGTAGGTAGACATATACCTTAATTTTGATATTACAAATCTGCGCAAGAAAATCATTGTCACAATTGTAATACCGCATGCATATCGAGCTATCTCGAACATAATCCCAAACATAAGTCAAACCAATTTGTTCTACCAGTGACATTGCTGTGATTATGTTAACCTCTGCACCAGCAAAGTAGGCTTCCAGTTTAAAGGAAACCAGCCGAAGTAAATATTTGATAATCTGCCAAATTAAACGACGAGGAGATGCGTATCCAAGTAGAAATGCTAGGTGTATTAAAAACATCTCTGTTTTTAAAGTAATGCAATCACAATCTGATAATAGGCAATCCTTAACTTCCCGAAAGCGGTTTGTAACACCGAAAAGTAGCCCTGGGGCGGCCTGCCGCAGGTACACATAAGCATTGGGATCTGGCCCACCTTCGCCTGCCATTTTGAAAGCCGAGAGTTAGGTAATTTACCTTGCAAAATATATTCGCACTAAATCGAGTCAAACTGACGCTAAAATAGTATTTTGCACGAAGTTGACAGAATGCAATGAAAAAGTTTACCATGGTCTATGGACTGTTTTCATATGGTTTTTATGCAAAAAATTTACCAATGTTGCATGGAAATATTGTTACGGGGCAAAATGAGATACATAAACGTTTCACGATTGGAAGTCAATTTTTAGCTGATTTTACTATAAAAATATTTAGCTATTAGCTATATTTTATTTAAAGCTCTTCAATTAGCTAAACATACACAGGAGAAGCATGTCTATTACTTAGATTGACATTTAAGCTATTACCCTTTACGTTACTTGAATTTTGACTTCCCCCTCGTGCCGCCTTACTTCGTCGGTAATCTTCGCCAAGGCCAAATTCGTTTAATATACATTCAATATCGAAATCAAAATTATTACTTGATGACTTTACTCCCTTTTTGTGCTTGCTTGGACTTGGACTATAAAGAAACTGAACTCCATTTGAATAGTTACTATTACAGTCCGTGAAACGACTACCAGTTCTATATTTGTGAGCACGTTCATAGTCCTGCGGCGTCATGTCACATTCCCACTCTCTATTATACGATTTCACTGTTGGATGCGCTCTCATGCAAATTTTGCAGTGAATATGTCCATGTAAATATTTACACCGATGGGGTCTATAAAACTTGTCCATGTCTGGATATCGGGGCCTGCATTGCTCTTCATTTCTCCCCATAAGATATTCCGGCACCCTTCCGAAGTCCTCCCGAAGAATAAATTTCCTCACTAAACCTGAAGGTTCCAGAAGATGACTTGTTCCATACCTGTCATCAATATACTTTGGTGTCACCCTCTTCGCCGGCATCAACATAATGGATCTAGCGTTATTGTAAATATAATCCTTTGTCTCGTAATCCTCCCTCTCTGGTTTTGGTTTGGTGTCTGGTCTTCGGTATCCTAAAGCGTACCACTTGGCTGCCTCCCTTGGATCATTCCAGTTAATATGACCCATCGATCTACTATATCCCGCTGGTCGATGGAACCTCCTCTTTCCAAAAGGATTCATCAAACGATCGACGTCCTTATACCATTCATAATAACGCTCGGTACTTAACGAGGGATATAATGGATACGACCTGTAATATTTAAAGTGTTCTGGTGTAGGATGTTCCGGGTACATTCTTCGAGAAGGTAGGTCACCCCTTGGAATCCTTTCCATGACATCCCATTCTTCACCCCCTTCACCCATACCCTCATCATCTGGCATCTCCATTTGTTTCAGATCATCTTCTTCTTGGATGAATCCCAAAATGTTACGAAATTTTTCAATGTCACCTTCTTTCTCCGCTTTTTTCACTACTCCAAAAGCTCGAAGCCAGTCAGAGCCCGGTAGCCTATCGTGATGATCTTCATCCAGGTTTATTGATGTATCCGGTGCCGACTGAGTAACAGCTTTTGGCTTGTATATCCAACCCTTGTAACCCGGTGGCGGCTTCCAACCTACAGGAGCCCAGGGGGGAAGGTCTTCAGCTGCTACATTTGCATCAATGGCAATATCCTTTGTGCTGGGTTCCTCAGTTGCGCCACCTTCACCGTCTTCTTCCCCAGAATAATGCTTGCCTTTTCCTCTCTTTCTTCTTCCTCTTGATTTAGACCTTTTGTCTTCGCCCTCAACAGTCTCTCCACTCTCCCCACTGCCACTACTGCTACTAGAGCCTGACCCAGAGCTACTACTGCTGTACCCACAAGTACACGAATATCCGCTACCACTACTACTTCCCGATGAATCTATTTGACTTCCAACAGATGATCCCATTGACCCATGACGTCTTGGTTTTCTCCCCTGGCGCCTTCCTGACGAGCCTCCTCTATCATCATCATTTGATCCCCTCTTCCCTTTCCCCTTATGACCTGGTTTTCCACGTCCTTTACCAGTAGGAGGACCAATATCAGCACCTCCCTCTGTAAAAGCTGGAGACTTTTTCAGTACATTCGGATCAGCCCCCTCAGCCCACCCATCAGAGTACCAAGGACGCACGTCGTCAGCCAATTCTCCCTCCTTAACACCTACTTTTACTGGAGTTTCTGTGACCTCAGAAATTTTAAACTTTTTTTGAGAGTGCTCATCTCGACGCAAATGACCACCAGGATCCACGTTGACGTCCTTTAATTCTAAATGTTCCATCATTCCAGGCGAGGCGTCATTTATATTAGAACTGATTAGTCCATACTTTTTATACGGTTGTCTGGCGAGATAGTCTACAGCAAAGTTTTTCGGCTGACGAGGAACAAATGGCTCCACCTCCGATTCTTCTCCCATTTTCTTTAAAAGTCGTCGGTCAGGCGTAAAGCCCGCATCTTGCTTTTTTGTCATTAAAGAGTCAGGTGTGTGAAGCATGTGGCTACTAAGCGAAGTGGAAACCGGGGCGTCATCATAATCTTTCCAAAATTTTCGAGGTAAGATAAATGCTTTCGGTCTATTATCCTGCCGTAGTTCATCGGGTATTTGGTCTTCCTCTGTGTATCCAAAATACTTATGAAGAATTTCACGAGGAGGTCCCACAACAATGTTACGCGATTTTATCATTATCTCCTTGAATTCTTCTTTCACATAGTTTGGATCGAAATAACTAAGAACCTGATCCTGGATTGGAAACCATAAAATATTTTCAATTAATAGGTGCAATTTAGTTTTTAAATTCTTCTAAACAATTTACATGGTTTAAAATGTGTATTTAAACCAACATCCTCTTTCTTGCTGCTCATGCTTCCTTGACCATCAGTATCAGTTGCACCTTCACCTTCGGTAGTGCCTTCTCCTTCTATCATTTCTCCAGATGACGTTTCTCCCAAATCATGTCGCTTCTTTTTCTTTGATTTTGCGTGGGGTCCACCTTTGGCAGAATCTTTCGCCCAACTGTTGTATCGTGAAGCTGCGCCCCCTGTAGTGGTGACATTGGGTCCCCGATGTGATTTGGAGTCGTAGCCAGGTGTGACAGGTCTATTTTTCTTTCTCTATTTAAAGATCATTTAAAAAAATGATACTAATAAACAGATATCATTTTTTTGATGTTACGCCCTTTTTCATCAATGACCTTACTTTATGAAGTTCGGAATCGCTCTTGTCTCTTTTTATGCCATACGGATTATCAGCTCTGACTTGGTCATAATAACTCTTTGTCTCGCGGGGGACATTCAACGTGATACGATAACCTGGAGCTTGTTGGGCAGCTTGTTGTTGTTGAATCTACAAGAATATATGAATTAGTTTACTTAAAAATTATCTCGTCACATGTCATGTTCGTTTCTGGGAAGTGTGTGCAGATGTGACATAAGCTTACATTCCGTTGGGATTCCTCAATCGCACGACGAATTTGCTCTTTCCACGTTTCATCTCTGTTCGCTGGTGCTCTTGGTGGCTGTTTTGGTGAGTTATCTTCGTCAGCCATACTGATTTCTTGTCAGAATACTGATTTTACTGAACGTTAAAAAGGCGATTTTCTTCGACGAAGAATACAAGCTAAAGTTGACGAAATGCTGACCCTATTTGTAATAATGTTCCAACTAAAGTAAACTACACTACGATTACGTTTGTAGCGAAAGAATCTCTTGTATCCGTAAAAAAACAAGAAAAATATAGTACAGTAATACGTTCTACTTGTGACAGAACTAATCAAGTTAATTAAGACAAACCAAAATGTAGTCTATCTACACCTAAATTAACTTTAGGTAAGTTAAAAAAAACTCTCTAGTTAGCCTATAATATCTAACCTCCGCTAACTCAAAATAATAATAACTTCAAGAACGATTATGACATGCTTAGGTCAAAATTTTCAGATTTTTTATGCATTTTTTTTACAAAATCTTCACAAGGTTATTTAAAAACATGACAACATTCAAACAGGTACTATACACGGTGAAAGCATGTAGAAAAGTGAAGTTGATGAACATGCAAGCAGAAAGATTTTCTCTTTACAATTAGCCAATATCTCATTTTATTTCACTTTCAGCATTCTGAATAATCATCAACAAGACGAGGTTCTTGCAGTTTGAATTATACCAAAAAGTACAATGGGCAACGCAATTAAAAGTAAAAGATTTTCTTGGCTGAGTGGCTCAATGCAGCACGTTCCACCTCCACCCATCCCACAAAATGCATCGTCATTACTGCTCTCAGTGGTACCATTTCTACCATCTACTCCATAAGAATTCGCAAGTTTGCCCTCTTTTCTAGAACCTGAAGCGTTTCTACCCTTCCCATCTCCTCCCCGATTACTCCCATCTCTACTTTTCCCATTTGACTTTCCATCTCTGTTACTTTTATTTGACCCTCCACCATCAGAGCGGCTACTGCTTTTTCGCCCAGATGAACCTCCATCTTCGTTATCATTATCACACTCATCATCACAGTCATCACTTCCACCTGAATTATCAACGTCACATTCATCATCGCACGATCCGCTAACTTCCGAATTTTCACTTTTCCTTCCAGAGCTCCCGGTACTATTCCTTTTCCCCTTGGAATTACGTTTTCCTGATGGGCTTTTACTTTTACTTCCACCTCCACGAGAATTCACATCTGTTTTATTTCTTCCAGAACCCGGTCTACTGCTGTTACCCCCTCCAAAATTATTCTTGGCACCCTTTCCCTGCGAACTTTTACCATACTCCGCATTATCATCACCTTCACAGCATACGTCGCAATCATCATTCTCTGTAGGCTCCCCACTAACAAGTCCCACAAATTTATCCCATTTCTGCCAGTCAAACCAGTCTAAAGAAAAGCCCCAGCCGCCATTATCTCCTCTGTCACCAAATCCACGACCTCTCATTCCATCTCGGTCATCATCCTCTACACATACTTCATCACAATCCTCATCTTTCTCTGGACTCTGTAGACGAAATTCTTGACTTTCTTGAGAATGTTCTGGTACGTCAATACAAACGTCTTCACAGTCTTCGTCCATTTCTTCCTCCTGATCTGAAGTTGTTGTACCATCTTGCCTCCCCGAACTGCCCGTATTTGTACGTAATGCTGTTTTACCACTGCCCGTTTGACCTGTTGTGTAAGTACCTTTAACACTTTGAGGTTGTGAGGTTGAACCCGAAGTTACAAGAATTGGAGTCGATCGAGAGGATCCCTGAGCAGAAGATAATTGACCATCTTGCTGGGATGACAAACCTCCACTAATAAGGGCTGGTGTTGAAGGAGACGATTTTGGAGTAGACCGAGAAGATTCTTTACCGTCAGTCAATTGATCATCCTGTCCCATGGAAGTGGCAATAATTGTATTTGGTGAGACTTGACCACTTGTCAGCTCATCTGCATCAGTTTGGTGCTGGGACACCAAACCTGAAGTAACATGAGTTGGTGATGAAGGAGCTGATCCTTGAGCTGACGACAATTGACCATCTTGCCCCATAGAAGTACCAGCGATAGTATCTGGTGATGTTTCGCCTTCACTTTGAGCATAGATGTCCTCTTGTTGGGATGTCAGACCTGCAGTAACATTGGCTGGCGACCCAGGAGACGATCTTTGACTAGGTGATGCTTTGCCAGACCCAGGCCCCCTCAAAGAACTACCACCAGTGGTACCAGCAGGTGACTGCCTACTTGGTTCACCTCTACTAGAAGTCTTAGTACTTTGCTGCCTGGATGACAGACCTGCGGTAACATTGGCTGGGGACCCTGGAGCTGATCTTTGACTGGGTGATGCTTGACCAGACTCCCTTTCAGAACTACCAGCAATGGTACCGGCTGGTGATCGATCAGACTTCTTTAAGGAACTACCAGCAATGGTACCAGCAGGTGACCGACTACTTGGTTCACCTCTAGTTGAACTCTTAGTACTTTGCTGTCCGGATGACAAACCTGCAGTAACATTAGCTGGTGACCCTGGAGCTGATCTTTGTGTGGATGACATTCGATCATCTTGTTCTTGTTCCACAGAAGTATCAACAATTGTACCGGGAGATGCTTCGCCACTTCCTGAACCCTCTGTAGGATCCTTGGTGCTTTGCTGTTGGGATGCTAAGCCTGCACTAACATTAGCTGGGGACACTGCACCCGATTCTTGTGCAGATGAATCTTGACCGGATCTATCAGGAACGTAAATGGGTGATGCTGCCCAACTTGCTGGATCCATTGTAGGATCTTTGACACTTTCTTGCTGGGATGTTAAACCTGCACTAACATTAGCTGGGGAACCTGGCACCGATCCTTGTCCAGAGGAAGCTTTCCCAGACTCCCTCACAGAACTACCAGCAATGGTACCGGGTGATGCTCGACCAGACTCCCTAACAGAACTACCAGCAATAGTACCTGGTGGCGTTCGACCAGACTCCCTAACAGAACTACCAGCAATAGTACCGGGTGGCGTTCGACCAGACTCCCTAACAGAACTACCAGCAATAGTACCTGGTGGCGTTCGACCAGACTCCCTCACAGAACTACCAGCAATTGTGCCTGGTGATGCTTGACCAGACTCTCTCTCTGAAGTACCAGCAATGGTACCGGGTGATGCCTCACCATTTGTCAGACTTATTGTGGGAACCCTGTCGCTTTGCTGCTGGGATGCCGAACCTGCACTGACATTAGCATTGGACCCTGGACCCGATCCTTTTGCAGATGAGACTTGACCAGACTCCTTTACTGAACTACCAGCAATTGTACCGGGGGATGCTTGACCACTTGATTGACCCATTGAAGAGTTTTTAACGCTTTGCTGCTGAGATTCGAGGCCTGCTGTAACATTGGCTGGTGGCATACCCTGGTATGAGGTTTGACCGTCCTGTCTACACGGCGACGTTTGACGACTCTGTCTACAAGGGGATGATTTACCACTACTTCTACCACTCCTCTGACCTGATGCATCAGAAACTTTCAAACTTTGCTGCTGAGATGCCAAGCCTTCACTAACATTGCCTGGCGAAGTAGCTCCTGATCCTTGAATGGAAGACATTTGGCCACCCTGACTCACTGAAGTTTGACCCCCCGTTTGACCTGACGCGCTAGAAGCTTTCATACTTTGTTGTTGAGATGCTGAACCTGCACTAGCATTGGCTGATGACGATCCTTGAATTGACGACATTTGAGTTTGCCCACTCTTTCCCATCGAATTACTAGCATTTGAATAAGGTGATGATCCTTGACCACTCTTTTGACCTGATGTGGAAGTAAGTTGGGATTTCGAACCTGAAACAGCACTAGCTGATGGCGGGGGGAAATATTGCGGAAGGCATGTCGACGATTGTTTAACACCAGATAAATCATATGCCGTCCTGCAAGTGCCATTATTATTAGAAGATCCCTTCATACTTTGCTGCTGTTGTGATGTCAAACCGGAAGTAACATGGGCAGGTGAAGAGGGAAATGATTGGGGAGTCGATTGGGACGAAGTTTGCGCAGAAGACAATTGCATCGTTGGAGCACGATAACTTGTACTAAGAGTTGTTTGACTTTGTTGACCCGTTGTTTTACTAGTTTTTGAGGATTTCGTACGGGTTGAAGATATAGGACCACATTGTGCCCCTGCATTTTTCTGGGATGATTTTAAACTGCTGCCATCATTCAGCCGGGCTTGACTAGACTTGCAAGAAGTCTGCTTGTTACCCGTTTGCAAGCTAGTAGTAGATCTCCCCCTGCAGCTCCCTTTCGATTTCTTCGTACTTCTTGACCGATTTGTACGATTGGAACCTTGACTTTGCCCATCATTAACTTGGACCTGACTAGATTTACATGAAGTAGCCTTCCCGTTACCCCGATTTCGACCACTTGACTGCACGCTAGTGGTTGATCTTCCCCTACTACATGTTCTTCTGGATTTATTGTCACCTTGCTGCTGATATTGACCACTTGAATTACAGGGATTCTGCTGCGGGTACTGCTGCTGATATTGATTAGCATTGCAATTTGGATCCTGCTGTTGGTACTGCATATTATTTCGTTGTGCCATTTGCAGATATTCTTGAAACTGGGGAGGGCTACATGAAGTGATTCGGGTGAAATCTTGGCACTGTTCACCAATCGGATTATTGTAGGCATTTTGTAGGTATTGTTGGTATTCAGGAGGAAAGCATGGATTGTTCTGTTGATTATTAGTTGCGGGGGCGTTTCCTCCAGCACTGCAGGTATCTCGCGAATTTCCTTTTGGATTTTTAGACCGACCGGAACGGCATGATGATGAGTCGTTATAGGTTGAACCTTGAACTTGATCGTAAACTAGCATGCATCCACATGGAAGTCTTTCTGAGTATGAAACTTGTGATGCGGTTTGTTGAGGAAGTTCATTGTTTTGAGAATATCCTCCATTGTAATCGTTATTATTACAGGCGTTCGTTCGAGTTGAACTGGTAGTTTGTCGATTTATAGTGGTGGCTGGTCTATTTCTGGAGGAGCCGCAAGTTGATCTATTTGTACTGCTTGTTTGTCTGTTTGTACTGGTGGCAGGTCTTGATCTTCCACTTTGGCTGTATGAGTCTTGCCCATTTTCCTGCACTATTATTCCACAAAATGTAGTTTAATTTTTGAAAGTGAACAATTCAATGCTATATTTTACATTATATGAAATTCGAATATGAAGGGGTACCTTTCACTTTATGTGACCTAGATTTCTGGGAAGATGCAATTGATGGGTCCTTCGTACTCACAACCGCAGTTCCATTATTTTTATCAACCGTTATCACTGTAATTTATTAACCATGAAATTATTATACTGCGCCCTGAGTTTGCTCGGACATATTCATATTGAATGAATTGAAAATGCCAACTGGTGTTTTTTGTACAAACCGATATTTAAGGCGACAGCCTTGGGATTTTTCTGGCATGGTTCCGACGTTTCTCGGTTTCGGTCAACTTTTTCTACTCTGTCCATTAGCAGGAGTCCTTGTCAATGTGAATCCCCTTTGTCACTACTTTTTATTAGTCAGATCTGAATGCATCTGTCAACTTTGTGCTGCGAAACAAGAGAAAGGAGATCCATGCAAATGTATCACGATGCCCCAAATTTCATGACGAGAATTTAGTGCTGATATTTATACTCATTTTGTAAATTTATCAGTGTTGGTATTAAAATTGAATCAGCAGTATAATTTAGACCAATTAATTTTCAAAAATATGTAATGTCTCTGCAAAAGCGGAAGTTAGTTTTGCAATGAATGGAAAATCATAAGAGTTGCTAGGCTAGTGAGGTAAGAGGGTCGACAATGGGTGACACCAATTTGATTAGTCTTTTATGGATTTTTTGAAGATTATAAGCACATGCACAACTTTTATGAAATCTGTGTAGAAATTTTAGTGCTGGATGATGGTATTATAGTAGTGCAATTAGTTTGTAATGGTTGTTAGCAGTGGTAATTTCCACAATTCAGAGAAATTTTGAGATGGTTTCGAGTAACACACATTATGCCAGCAAGTAGAGTCATTGTTCATTTCATTACATAGATTTAACGTTTTCATCAAAATTATATTCTTAATTCAAACACGAGTATTTAATAGTCACAGGAGAAATTAATCAATATTATGCTTATTGCAATAAAAATAAAAATTTATCAGTTTTATATCGAAAATTCTCTTAGGAATGGCAAGTTTTCAAAATAAAACAGCAGTTGACTGACACAATACTATTTTCTAAAATATTTTTTTTTATTATCCACTTGATTTATTTTCATTGTTGGGTGCTAACTTAAATGGATCCATTTGAAAACTGAAAATAAAATAAAAGATACTTTAGAATGAAATTAATAGCTTAAATTAGCTTGTCTAAATGAATTAAAATATTTTTTTTTGGTTCTTACATGTCCTGAGCTATTGCTAAAGTTAATGGAAGAAGTACCGTAGTGTCATCAGCTGTAATCATCCCCAAACGATTTAACAACGATTTCTTCGAACTTCCTCCCCCACAACAACACATCAGTCCTCCCGAACTACCATTAATACATTTCTTAGCATACCTTTGAAACTTGCTTGAAAATGAGGAAATTTGCTTGCAATGGTCAACAATACGCTCTGCAGTATTAAGTAGTTCTGCTTTTCTTGCAACCAGTTCTCCTAATGCGTTCTATTTTTAAAAAAATAGTGAATGCAAGAAATGTAACTGTTTTAAAAATCATTTCCAATTTTTGTATTTACACTTATTAATAGTTTACCTTAAGTTCCAATGCACAAAGCGGATCAAAATCGTCATCATATTCGAAATGCCCAATTTTCTTATGAAGCGCCCCAAACGCTTCATCCAACTCATCATCAAACAGCACCTCAAGCCCTTGACTCAAACAATGATCACTGTACATCACGAGATCTTTACCATGTGTTGTTAGTAATTTCACAACCTCCACTTGAGTTTCCAACGAGCTCTCTAGAAAATCCACCGGGTCTAACAAGTCATTTGTCTCGGTGGAGTCAACATGAAGCGTTATAATTTCCTCGGGATATCTTCTCGAAATTCTAACAAGCCCATCAAACCCACAACTCTGACGATCCTCCAGTGCATCTTCATACATCGTCACACTCTCAGGCATTCTCCTTGTTGTGTAAATTGGATACTTCATTTTCAAATGGTCTATCTTAAAATCTGATTTCTTTTTCAGCAGACCCTCCCATTCATTATACCGCTTTTTTGATCTTTTTAAAAATTTCTTGGCTGTGCTACGATAAGCATTTGCTTGTTCAATCATTTCCTGTGTTGTGTCTAAAACTAATTGTAATTCCGACATCACATGAGCCTCATTCTTCTTTTTTTTCTCGTCAGCGTAGTCTTTGGAGGTAGTTAAAATATCAATTGTACAAACACTAATAGTCATACAGCCTTGATATCTGGAAAGAGCTTCAACCCTTCTTGTGGCAGTGGGGAAAGTAAGAACATCCATGCTTCCACGGGCTATCCTTTCAGCTCTAGAAATCCTTTCCATTATCAAGTCCGCCGTGTTTCTACAGTTTTCCAAGTCATCATTCACAGTCAGCCTGCCTGATCCAGACTCCTGGCCATCTTTGTTCACCAGAATGGGATAATTGGTCTTTTTTAAGATTGCCTTATGGGCGGCATCACCCCCATGAGGTTGATTAGGACCAGCAACAGAAGCCTTCCGCTGATCAATCGCCCGGATAAATCTAACCGCTGGAGTTCGGTCAACGAAAGGAATGGATGATCGTCGATGTTGACGCGAAGGGTCTTCAAGACTTTTTCTTTTTACCCTTTCATCGTATTGAACGTCAGTACTGACTGCGTTTTTCTTGTTGCTCATTGTGCTTATTAAAAAACCTTACTAATAAAAACATTATCTCTTCAACCTACATGAGCTATTCATTATTTTTACATGCTATAAAATGGTAACTACATGTTATACATTTTATACTTGGTTTTTAATTCATTTCGTTTACTTTGTTATTTTAAAATCATATTCAAATTGACATGACAAGGATAACCTGCAAAAGCTCCACAAGGGCATCATACACAAAAGTTGTCATGGGCTTCTTGAAGACCCTTTCATTTTAGTAGTTTTTGTGGGATTGGACCAATGATTGACCTACCCCGCTAGACTATTCAGAAACCCTTAAGATAAGCACACCTTTTCCCATATACCTACAATTCGGAAATTCAAATTTAAGATAACCCAACCCAAAAATATTCACCATGAGACGCACAGCCGGTAGCAAAACGCTAAAAAGAGTGAATGGAGATGGATATCTAGCTCCAATACAGATTGACCCAAATCGCCCCATTACATCGGGGGCTCCTTTACGAAGATGTAGTAACGCCACCAGTATCAGTCACAGGCATAATTTAATGTGGTCATCGACACCTAGCACATTGTCTCAAATAAGTACCATAAGAGAAAGTGGCTATAATGAATCTAGCAGTATACTATCAAGTGGGTATTCACCTCCATTCAGTAGACCCAGTGAGGAAGACTACGTAGTCCCTAAGAATACAGCTATTGCGTCATCAGCAACCAGAAGTAAAAGCTCTGTTGTCACCACGAAAAGTACTGTAGATGTTCATAATCGCAATGCAAGTGGTCGGTGTACGCGAAGTATTAACATTCGGATTTCCCCTGAAAAGTCCCGCTTTCCAACAATCAAGGCTTATAGGGCAACAAGGAGCCTTCATACAAGTAGTACAAGTACGAAGAACGACGAATTTCCTTTGGAAGACTACATCAACGCAAATGACATGAGAGGGTCTCAAAATTCTAGAGTAGTTAAATATAAGAGTTACAGACGAGATGATAGTGGCACCCCATCAACTGGTAAAGTGGAAAGTGGAAGCTCTCCTGTTGAAGAAATCAGTCTTTCACCAGATTCATCTCTAAATTTTCCGATGGGCAAATGGAAAATACCCGAAACAAGATCAGCCGAATGGAGTTTAAAGAACCAAGTTGCAACAGCCCCTCGAAAGACCAGCTCTGGAGCTCAAACTGAACCGGAAGTTTCAGGAATAGTAGAAACGAAATCTTCTGAAAACGCGCAAACAGGAAATGAAACTACTGCTTCTAGCCAAACTGGTGAAGGTGACGGTGACACCATAAAAACTCCAGGAAGCGGTCAAGCCAGTGACCAAGATTATTGCCTTATTCCATCTATCCCTCTTCCTGGACCTTCAACCCTTCACCGTACTCCTCCACAAACAAGTGCAAGTGCAACAAAAAATAAAACTGGATTTATAATGACATTTCGAAAACCTAAATTGCATAACCGACCACGTTCCATTGTAACCAGTTCATCATCAAACAAGGGCTCTCTCCTTCCTACCACTGCATCAACACCCAATCCCATGTCTCCCGGAAAACAAGCGACCCCAAGACCCCCTTCCACTACAAAATCTAAAAAGAAAACTATCGTATTAGATGATAACGGCAATACGAAGGACGACAACAACAACAATAACGGCAGCTTCGTAAATAAATCGGCAAAATCCCTTGAGAAAACTGCAGTGGTAGAAGATGGGAAAAGTGTGGTTGTTGTATTGCCAGCTGAAATCACTTATCAATCTACTGCCCCTGCTGAGGAGTCATCTGAAGCTCCAACAGCTCCAGATGTTTACGACCCAGATGAATCTTTCTGGAAATCGGACTCCTCTGCTTCCGAAGAGAAAGCACCTGCTGATGGAACTGCTGCTGCAAAGCCAGATGGAGCTCATTCACCCCATCATAGTCATCCTGGGGGTCATCATCACGAACATCACCATGTGGGGCACGGGCAGGGCGAACATCATCATGAGGGTCACCACCATCATGAAGGGCACGGTGAACATCATCATGAAGGTCATGGCGAACATCATCATGAGGGTCACGACGAACATCATCATGAAGGTCATGGCGAACATTCTCATGAGGGCCACGGCGAACATCCTCATGATAGCAACGGCGAACATCCTCATGAGAGCAACGGCGAACATCCTCATGAGGCTACTGATCATCCTCATGAAGAGAAGGAACCTGCACCTGATCAACCCGAGGAAAAATTCGAAACCCCACCTCCAAAAGTACACAGAAATATTTTTTATTCATTTTAACTCACTTCATTTAAATATATACCTGTCTCCTAAAAAGTAAATATTACAATAGGAAGAAAATGGCACTGTTATTACTACTAAGACCGACCCATTGTCTAACCTTACTGGTACTGAAGTTGTAAGCGTTCCAAAAACTTCAAAACCCTCGAAACGTTCAAGCTCCAAAACCTACCCTAGTAATAGCGGAAGCGGATACAGTTACCCTTCATATGAGTACGGTTCCGGTTCCAGCACAGGTTATACCGGAACCACTACCACGACCTCACCAACTGAGCCCGACACGCCATTTTTAAGAACAGAAAAGGGTGCTATTAGATTTCATCTACCGTAATGACAATTATGAAACATAGTTTTTGATGATTTGATAAGATATATAATTTTAGTTTTAAAAATAATTCATTAAATCCCATTTGTTTGCACAATTTTTGCAGAGGAAGAATTCAACACAAGACTACCATTAAAGTAGCTCATTTTCCTACTGGCGACGATAAAAATATAATTCTAAACGTGAAAAATGATGATGCAAAAGAGGATGCTTGTGAAGAAATGTCGCCCACGAATTGTGCCAATAACCAAAATTTTATTGTTCCCCCACCATATGCCTCTTATCCTCCACAGTCATATAATCCATACAGCATGTATGGCGATATTTCCCCATATTCATTGGCTGATTATTACAGATATTATGGATATCCTACTCCACCATATTGTTAAATTAAATTTTCTCTTGTGTGTTTTTAATCATACGTTATTCCAGTATTTTGAAACATTTCTAAAAAATAAAATAAAAATCCACAAGTTTACTTTTAACACTTCTCTCGTTCTCAAGTTTTCATTGTCTATCAAGCACCCGTACGACCCGGTCATCTAACAATAAACTCCACTCCACACCTTTCGCTGGTTTTTCTTTTTCTGTTGCCATACAGCTACTGTTTTTTACACAGTTAAATGATTTAGTTAGAAATGTCTAATGGTTTGGTTTATTTTACACTTTTGCTTAGAGTTTGCAAATTTTGACTACAGAGAAACACAATTTTACCGATCGTTCTTTCAAAATACATAAATTGAATCACATTTATTTGAAAGTGCGCAAGATTTCATCAAGCTCTCATTATGGACATGTTTGAAAAGCAGCTAATAGACATTGCTTCAGTGGACCATCCCGTTTTCAAAGTTTGTTTTTGAATATGATATTGATATTAGCACACCTATGATTCGCATTCTATGTAGAACTAGTGACAAATTATTTTTTGCATAATTAAAGGTTACGGACATTATAATGGACTCTAACAGAGTTATCTGGGATCCTGAGCAGTGTTGGTACATGTTTAACATTACAAAGTACGTAGAGAAAATACGCATTTTACACTAAAATTTACTAAAATGAAGCAAAACAATTAAAAATCTAATTTTCTTTCATAGTTTAAATCACTTCTTATCCCCCCAACACTACTCATTTATGGAAGGTTCAATTCCTATCGTTCACAGTGTATCCTTTCGCTTTCCCCCCGCCCCCGTTCACTCTGAACCCGTCACATTCAAGCTTCACATGACCAACATTAGTGAACAAAAAGGCTACTGGGCAGTTTTCACCCGTCCTCCCAAAAAGACTCGAGGGGTAGCCCCAAAACAAAAAACTCCCGCAGGTACCCGACTCTCAGATATTTCCGTTTTCAAAGACAACCAAGACCTAAGTCACCATCTTTGGGCAACCAAATTCCACTATGATCCCGAAGTTGTCTACAAAATTCCCTCAACATTTAACGCTCTCAAGGATCTCACCCATTTCGAAGTCTCGCCAACAAGTGGTTCCCTCAAAAGCAAAGAATCCCAACTTATCTCTTTCAAACATTTATACACAAGCGTGGGTATTCACGAAGTTTCCTTCTTGCTAAGGGTATATCCCAACGTTTTCGTATGGCTTGATTTAAAAGCCCGAACTCTCGAAACTAATCAGCCAAACCTTCAATTAATGCACAAGAGCTTCATGAATTTTCATCCAATCGCCTTATCCGATCTAGATCCTCCTGTCCAGGTACCCTTTCCCATTCCCTTTTTTAAAGTCTATTTTGCCTCTAATAACTTTACATTATACATATCTTTTGCAGATGTTTTGGATGTATAATGGAGGTAACGTTCCAGCCTCCTACACTGTCGACTTGGAACCCTTCGAAAAATTATCAGACGAAAACTACGGTCATGCTGTAATCAAATGTCTCACCCCAAAAGGCGAAGTTCCCCCACGATCATGGGCACCTATAAAGCTAAGATTTTCTCCGTTAGAATACATAACTTATTCTGCTCACTTAGTTATCTACCCAAGCTACAATAAAACACCTTACCAAGTTGTTCTAATGGGAGCTGCTGCAATTAACCCGAGTATTAGTTTACGCCCTGCAGCAAGTACTGAAAATTTCAGACAGTTTGCCTTGATGGTACACGGGGTTCCGGTGACAATGAGCCCTTCACATGTTACCGTAGGGCATTTAATACCAACGGGGCATACTGTGACAAGAATGGTATTCCTGACGAATCTTCATGCTCGGAATACTATGAAGTATTATTGGCAAAACATGCCTATTGAAGGTGGTGGCATGATAAGCTTTCAACCAAACTGTGGAAGATTAGCCCCAAAAGAGGAGACCTCATGTAAAATTGTAATTAGGGCGGGGGATACTGCGACAGTCTTATCGGCGATGGTGCAGTGTAAAATTGAAGATGAAACGGCAAGTGTTTTGTATGAGTTTGTTTTTAATCAGTGGAGAGATTTTATGAATACGCAGCGAAGGGATAGTGAGCAACCCAGCATTGAGGTATAGCAATTAAACCTTAATACTCACACGCAACAATTTAGAAAATTTTAATTTGGTTGATTAGTAGCTAAAAAAAATTGCTAAACATTTTTATTAGGTTACCCATAAACCTGAAAAACCGGAAACGTACAGCAGACTTTTGGCTGTATCCGTTTACATTGGTAGTGCATTTGGTCACTTTGAGAAAATAAGTGATAAGTAAGTAAAATGTATTAAAAAAATGATATTGCTTAATCAATTATAAGATTGTAGCTGATTAGTGATTAATTACTTAACTAGGGAAAAAGCGAGGATGGGTTGGATGGGAGGATCATTGCAATCTCATAAAAGTGGAACTGTACCCAGGGATTTAAATAAGTTGACTTTCACAGCAACAGGATCTCATTTTTGCCAAAGCATTATTTCTGATATGATCTGGTAATTAAAACCATTAACTTAATATTACTTGCCAATTTGCCATTAGTTTTACATATTACAAAAGTTACAAATGTTATTTACAAAAGTTTACTGGAATGTTTGCTCATTTATAATTAAATAGGGACTTGGTCCAGTCTTCAACTTTCAAGTCATTCCTCAAAGTAGCCACAAAGCGGAAGGCACCCCTT
Source organism: Entomobrya cf. arborea Gr-Col-00668 (assembly GCA_034699025.1). Taxonomy (NCBI): domain Eukaryota; kingdom Metazoa; phylum Arthropoda; class Collembola; order Entomobryomorpha; family Entomobryidae; genus Entomobrya; species Entomobrya cf. arborea Gr-Col-00668. The sequence continues at coordinate 1,287 of JAQIWN010000657.1, read as the reverse complement.
TTTGAAGAATACGCTAGTATGGAGGACAGCAGCACCGGTGGAACTGGAAATAAAAATGAAGGTACAAATGACGAAGAAACGATTCCCGTTGAAGCCATGTCAGATATCATGGAAAAGACTATTTTCAATATTTTGCATGAAATGGCTGAAAGATATGCTCATGATTCAACACGTCAGCAATGGTTTGAAGTACCTCCAATACAGCCCAAGGCATTGGTTGACGTTGACAAGTATAGAGAACTTTTCCAATAATCTATTTTATAGCTCTTTAACTAATAACTAATTTGTTATTTCAAACTACAATTTCCGCTTATTAAAACAAACGAAAACTTTTGGAGTAAAAAATCGGGTAAATGAAATTGACAACGCTTAGAAAATTTTCATATGTACCAGCTTTGTGTTTTTATGCAGGTAATTGGCAAGGTTTACCTATAATCTTTTGCTTGGCTCTGATTGCATAAAGAAAAGAAATATCATTATCGTTTATAAACTATAATTAAGAATTGCACATAATTAAATAATTTAAATTGAAGGGAACATAATGTTTGTAGAAAATGTACCTGTCATCATATATAGCAAACATATTATGCACACATACCAGTGAATGCCAACATGATGCTGGTTGATAATTATTGTTACTTGACAGCATAGCATAAATGATAAATGAAGTTAGTGCTGTAAATTGTGGGACATGAATGTAACTAAATGCTCATAGTGGAAAAAAGATCTATTCTTAACGAGCCAGTCCAACAATTTATATTACATCCTTTTCCACTTCCACTCGGTTTGACAGTTTGACTCCAGCACAAGTTCCAATCCAAAGTGCAAAGTGCCCATGTCCGACTCGACTGGTCGTGTACTTATCTGCCTTGTCTCACTGTAGTGTAGTGGTAGTTGGCATGCATTTCATGTGTGTGTACATGTTACCACTATGTTATCAATGGCATGGTCAATGGGTCATTTAATTTATGATAATGAGTAGGACATGATGTCATTATCAATTATGGAAGTACATAGGATTCCCCTATCAATCGTTGGCTTATCAATACCACCACTCTCACACGTACCCTAAGATATGCATGAAGATTATATTATTATGCTATCCAGAAAACTGGTTTTATGTGGTTGAATTTGATTCGGTTCAGAATAAAACCACGTGTTACTTAATAGCATTGTAGGTAAATTTTACGACAATGACTTTAAATAGGAATTTTGTGTCTGTATCATTAAGGGTGAGATTGAATATATATAATATATATACAACTGTATATTTTTATTATATATACT
>JAQIWN010000656.1:0-28855 GCA_034699025.1 Entomobrya cf. arborea Gr-Col-00668 | reverse complement strand
AAGCAGTCGAAAAATTGTCTTGGTGATGAACTTCCTTCTGAATACTCCTTGTTTCTCTGTCGTTGCTCCGACTGAGTGAAGAGAATAAGAGCATATCATATCATGGAATTAAAAAAACAAGCAAATAAGCAGCGCAGCGCTTTATTATCATCTATCTTCTCCTGAAAAACTCACCACCAAAGAATCATCATCATACTTCCATAGTTACTTGTTTTTTAAAGTAAAGGCACACATTTTCCACTACGTGCTCGCTCATAATATAATAGACGACGGTGGTGGTAGTGGTTGTTCCTGAGCTCTGAGTGATCTGAGAATATTCTCTGCATTACAGTTTAAGAGTTTAAGAGTCTTGCTTGGCCTGACTGCTTTACCATCTCTTTCTATCTCTCATGTTTTTTTCCCTTATGTACACAATACACACCAACTCCTCCACAATGCACAAGAGAAAAGAGTTGATGTTTTGTGAAGTTTTTTGTGATGACTGCTTTAGCGATGAATTGTATGCGTTTTGTGAAGCTGCTGGTTCTCCTTTTTTTAAATGTGTAAAGCTTTGCTTGACTTTGACTTCTCTCGGGTTTCAGCAAGGATTTCCCGTCAGTGTGCTGCTGTCGGTCCGTCAGTAAGCAAGCGTGTACGTGTGCCTGTTGTTGTACCATCTCATCACGCACATTTATTTTCCCCTACTGTTGCATTGCATTGTGTATGCAACTACTACGCTGGACGACAATGACAACGCTGCATAATAGCAATATTACTTCGTTAGTTTGCAATTTGGCATCATCATTACTTCTATTACCACTACATTTTCAATTTTGACGTCTACTTGTTGTGGGTGTTGGATTAGTCTAGTAGTATTTTTTTTAGTCTCTTTTGCGCGCGTGTGTGTTTGTGTACACACAGGAGAAGGAAAAAAAATATCTTAACAACCACCTGTCAAATACCACATTACTTTGTGCTTTTGCATCTTCTCTTCCTTTTTCGAAACTCTATTTCTTCAAATAAACGAACTACCAGAAAAATAATCTGATTGTGTACATCTTCACTCAAGAAAAAAAACAAAGAACTTTAACGGCTTCCACTACACTTTTTTTTGACATTTTCATCATTTTGTTTTCTTTCAAATTCAGTTCTTCACCCTTGTTTAAACATTCAACGTTATTTTTGGTGCGTGTTTGCTAAAACTCAGAAGGATATTTTTTAAAAAATACCGGAAACGACAAGAAAAGACTGTACTCTAGAAAAAGTTTGAAGAATATTGCAACAGTAATGACACAATTGATTATGTGTATCTAGTGAAAAAAGTTAGAAAACAAAAAGAACGTTGATTGTCGCATAAAAATGTATCATCCCTAAATTATGCCTCGTTAACCAGAAAAAAACTAAAGTTTATCCTTGTCATCTTCACGATCATCCAGAAGAATTCATAAAAATTTATGAAGTGACATTTTGTTCTTTTTAACTTTTTTTTTTTCTAAAAAGTGACTTTCCAAAAAAAAAACCTGGGATGTAAACGTACTAGTTGCGAGAATTTTTCCCTTGGTGCTATTGATTCTAGTTAATTATATTTTAATATAAAAATTTACAAAAAAAGTAACTAAAAAGAAGGAAGAAGAAAAAAGGAAAGAAAATTTTCATATGAATACAATTGACTCGCTGCATGAAAATATCATAAAGTGGAGTGTAGCTGCTGCCAGTATGCAACACGTCGTTGGTGCAAGTAAAATCTGAGCCACTTAGTACAACACTTGTGAAAATTTGTCTTTGTCTCCGGTTTCAATATTCCCTACCACTACAGCAGAAGTCTACACGGAAATTACTAAGTTTGCCTAAGTTGAACTAAAAGGAAAGACGCGAAAGAAGCACTTGGTCTTTTCCGGGTGCTGGTGAATGAAGAAGGTGACACATTAGTGACAAGATAATACTCTACATGAAAAAGTGTACGTAGTAAAAAGTATAACATTTTCTGTCAATCGGTTAACTACTTTGATTTTTTCTTCGTGGCACTCAACCTTGAGATTTCACATCAGAGCAGTGCAGTATTGCTTTCTACATCGTGCACGAGCCATGAAATTGATGCGTGTAATAAATCCGACTTAACCGTGACTGCAGACATTTAATATTATAAGATGACAGGTAGTGGTATTACCTCAGAAAAACTATAACGACGTGACGTGATACCTTGATCATTCCAGTTCAATAGAGAGATGAACTAAACTATAGACTGACGTTGCGTTCATGTTGTGTATGTTATATACAGAAAATCCGAAAGCAAAGTGAAAGCATGTAACTTTGGCAGAATTTAGAATTCGTGAATGTTTGAAACATTCTAGTAATTACTTTTTTCTCAAGTTATTACTTGTAGTATTAGTAATATAGTGATAAAGTGTACTTTTTGAAGGAGAAAGTACGAAAGTATATGTATTTGTCTTGTGTGTATCAAACAGCAGCAGAGTAGACAAAATATTATTAGAATTGTTTTTGTTGTGTGTGAAAACAGCCAGATTGCTTAAAAACTCATTATGGCTGCGGGCCCGGCGGATGCATTTTCCGCCACTCCTCGTGGTTTTGGCTGCTATGATCGTGAGCTAATATCAGCGGCTGCTGATAATTTGTGGTCATCAAGTGTAGTAGCTACAGCATCAACGGGAGCCTCATGGGTTGACGAAGTTCATCCCACGGACCCTGTTGAAAAGAGGATTGAAGAGTTGAAACGGAAGTTTCATCGGGGTCGTCAGTTGCAAATCAAACAGCTGCCCCGGGAAGTCTCTGAAGAGGTAGGTCAATCTACTTTTCAATTCTCAGTAGTTTGGTACTCTCCAGGGTATGGGGAGAGAAAGGGTTCGATATTTACATGTGAATGCCTTGCGACCTTTTGGCAACCATAAAAAAAGCAAATAGAATTTAAACAAATAGACGGAATTTAAAAACACTTGATAATTATATTACATTGCATTAGAGCCCTCATTGATGTACTAAATCAATTTTTGCAGAATACCCGTCAAACATGTTAAACAAAGTGTACTTTGCAATAAACTACTACAGCGCTAGCTAATTTTGGACCAATGAACTTTTTTTTTCTTTCTCTTCCTCTCTCTCTCTCTGTCTCAGCACTCCGCTCCAATCTCTGTTTTTACTTACAAAGTAGTTGAATGAATCTTCTGACATTCGTCTTCCTTGAAACATGTAAATGTAGCAATAAAAAGCAACATTTTATACTTTGCTCTTCTCCATATATTTGTGATGATAATAATAAAAATAATATGCATTCCACGTTTTCCGCTCACTCACCATCCCTACCATACCACCACCGCACTGTCGACTAGTCCGATCATATTATGCTTGCAGACAGACACAAGCAAAAAACCAGTTTCAAAGGCAATCATGATCATCATGTCTATGACTTTAGCAGATAGACAACCATACCACTTGGCCTGCTCACTGTGACCGGTTACTTCAATACTATATTTGCATGCCTTTTAAATATAAAAACCAACTTTTGTACCCATCCATCCATAATGAAAAAATATATACTTTTACCCGTGGATCGTGATCATGGTGGTGGTAAACAGCATAAAAACGGGAAGGCATAAATGGAATAGAAAGCTTTTAACTTAAAGGTAAACTCAATTTTAAATGTAGAAATGAATCATACTCCTCCAAACCACTCCACCTCCTTTACCAACTGAAATATTGTCTGCCCGGCTGAGTAGAGTAGACCAGATGGATATAATATGAGAATGCTATACAATACTTTGTCTTGATTATTTTTTCCAAGAAGCTCATGCACCCACTACAAATTAATGAGAATATATGCCATCAGATCTCCAAATTCTTGAGTAAACACATACCTTGTAATATGATTTGGTATGAATTGTCAAATAAAACGATACAGCAAATATGTTGCCATTCCTTCATCTCCTTCTCAATAACATTGTCTACATTCCGTCTCTAATAAAAGTATAATTGATACAGCGACCAAATCAAATCAATTGAGAAAAAAATGACAGTTGCTCTTCTATATTGTCACTTAATTGGTGTTGCGTTGTCAGTTATTACGGTGAAATATTTATCTTTATGCAACCTCCTCTCAGTTTGCACAAGGTGAAGAGAGTAAATGACATCAGTTTATTACTGTTTCTTTTCTCCCCATACCTCTTCAAACAAAGGTTTGGTTTACTTACTCCACCCACTCTCTTTCTGTGACTACTCTAATTCCCCACTAGTCTGCACTTTGGGTTTGTGCTGAGGTTAGTTTTAGCTTATTAGTTTTAAGTGTAATGGCAATGTTTGTTTTGGATTAAAGTACTGTCTGCAATTTTCATGGTTCAATCCAAATTTTGTTTTCTTTTAGTGTTTTCTTTATGATCACAGTGTCATAATAAAAATACATTACGTCAAGGATGCTATACATTACACAGTATTATACGGCATATGAGAATATGAAACTTTTAAAAATAGAAATTCAGATGTTCTCTACACCACGCAAAGTTTGCTTTATTCGATAGCCTCAAATTCTACACTTGTATTACATGTTTTAAGATTCACCGTTCAATAATAATAACAATGATCAAAAACTTTCTTCGAAAAACATTTTTTTGTCAACTAGGATTTCAGCGTATGTGTAAACTCTATGATGTTTACTTATCGCATTAAGGCTTGCTTTAGGCTGTCTCAACTACTTTCATATCCACCAACCACGAAATAATTGACTGGAGTGACAGGAAAGCCTTTTACAATTTTTTCTCGTAGATAAGTATGCTACCATTTTTATGTATTTATGTACGTAGTTAAATATCAGCGCGTATAAAATGGTATATTTTTTAAAAGTCAGAAGAGACATATAGCTATAGCAAATATTATTAAATGATGATGATGTGAGCATCAGAACACTAATATTGTTATTAGAACGGTGTATTAATAGAATACATTTTTACTGGGAATGTGACGTTTATATTGTGTGCTCTAGCAAGTTTTCAGTGATGTCTCTCTGCATTTGTCTATATTATTTACACAATATGACAGACGAATGTCAATGACTATTTTCCAGGAATATAACTATTTTCTATCTATATTATAGCCTATTTATTATGATGCGATATTTACCAAGGATGGTTTAAACAGTCCACCCAGCTAACCGTATCACTTATTCTAACTGTTTGGTAACTGCCTTCCAACCCAACTCAATTTGAATTTTTCAGAGCTCGTATTATTTTCATTTTAATATACAAATTTTTACCAAAATAGTAAAAAAAGATATTATGCCTTACACTCAGAATATCTGTAGACGGTTAGAGCGTAAGGCAAAGAAAAACTAAACTAAAATAGAAAGAAAGAAAAGGATGGAGAAAGTATGAGCGGCAGGAACTAGAATCATGTGTTATGGTTTTATGTGGTTGAAGAAAGTTAAGCGAGGGTGCTGTTCGTCTAATATTGCAAACAGTACAGAGAAAATACGAACGGAACATCGTGGATTTTTTTTTATGTCGGATGCAGTACCACGTTTACTGTATTACTCCCACCACATCGACAACTCTTCATGCTTGTCTGAAATATAAACTTGTTGAGAACAAAACAAACAAAGAACTGGTGGCGGAGAGGAGGAGATGGTTGATAGTAGTAATACTAGTGCTACTAGCAAATTCAATGGAATATACTAAAGTACATAATACACACACCAGAAACACAATCTCTTCCTTCTGGACTGTCTTACAAATAGACGTATGATGCAATGTATGCTGTATAAATAGACCAATACCAATAAATGAAGATGTTATGTTAGGTAGTCCCTTGTTTATATTAATTCCTTATCATTTAACAGACGTGTAAAAAACGTGATATGCTTTCAGCAAGCTTAGTCGTTTTATAAATGGCAATAATTGGGTAGTGACATGCTGGTATGTATACTTAATGGGATATATGAGATGATGATGGCTTTACTGCTGTTGAGCAGTGATTTCATTGAAAAGTAATGGCTTTGTGGCACCGCTATCTCTCTGATGAGAATGGTATCAGTAATGTTAATGCTGAAAGTTCTTTGATTTCATTTCTCTCTTGTAATATAAACTAGTCGAGAGGTGTATATACATTAGGTAAATAGGGTACCTTCCAAATAACAATATGACGAGACAAAAATAAACACTAATTCATAATAAAACTTAAACTAGGTTACTAGATTGTTTTTTTTTGTAATTTGACATCAAATCACTTTGCTTATATTGTTTTTTTTTGTGTTCTTATTATGCATGTTACTAACTTGATTTCCAACGAATTCCAAGAAATGATACTAAATACTTATTTGTGTTCTCGATTTTATTCTAAAGAAACGTTCTTTTGATCCTCAATTGTGGCACGTTACATGCAATAATTTTTCATATAATATTGTACAAATAGCAAAAACTTGTTGTTGTAATGACGCCATTTTCCCTCGAGTATGTAAAAATGTGAGGAGAGAGAAGTTAGCTTGGCAACAGCATTGATATAAGTTTCTGTATGTGTTTGAGCGGTATCCAAGCTTCTTTTGAATTTTCTTCTTCCAATCCAAATGCTTTTATAGTTAGTTGAATGCAGATGTGTTCTGTCATTGTATCTTTTTTTCTTGACTGAGAGTTTTCTTATTTATTTTACAGTTCATGCATCATGTATGTAAGATCTAGAATTTTTCTCTTTTCAGATGCATTTCATTAGCATAAGTTGAGTTTTGGCTGGTTCTTGTGTTTCCCATGTCAGTTTAATATTTCTCGGTGATTTGTGGTTGTTTGTACATGTGTGCCACACCAAACCCATCACCACCACCCCCTTATCATACGGAAAGAATCTTTACGTGTGCGACGTTTTACGGCGTACATCTTTTTATTTTCATCAGTCGCAGACACATTAGATACTGTATACACATATGTTATGGAGGATATCAAATCGCTTTTTTTATTTCGCTTTCGTTTCGTTCCTCTCAATGACATGAAGAAAAAGAGCGAAACCACACTCGCACCACCATACATTACACCAGTTTTTTCAGTCATGCTTTAAGAGAAATGTGACAGATTTACGTTGTCGTATTTGTGCATACGTAAATATTGCGATTCGACCGACTTCCTCCAAGAAGTTCCCCAAGGAAAGCATAGAATTCTAGAAAAATGGAAACATCGATACATTAAAAAAACAAGCCATTTTAAAATCCAAAAAAGCCAGGTAGCCAGGCATTCTACCTTACCAATTTGTCTTATGCATTTTCTTTGCCAAATCATAACATTCTTATTGTTACACATTATACGACTTGTGCTAGCGTAGAAAATATATTAAAGATAACGATTTTGGTTACAGGAAGAATCTTGAATTGTCTGATGATGGCTATAGTGTTGCACATGTTTGTACAAGAGGTATATGAGGTTATGAAGTCTAGGCAATCTCTTTCGATGACGTGATGATATTGAATATATACGACATTAACTTAAGAAAAAGAGAAATATAAAAAAGAACATGCACAAGTTCAAGGAGAAAAAAGTCTAGTATTCTTTATTTCACTTCTAACTTCCCATTACTGATAAATACTTACGGTACACATAAGGATATACGACAAAACTACGAACGACAAATATATCTATGCATATTTATCCAAAGCATGACGATATACGTCAAAAAGAATAAGTAGTTTCTTATAAGCATGAAAGGAGGAGAAGGAAACGAAGAAAGAAAGGAGGAGATGTAAAGATTTAAGGTTTTTTCGTCTTTCTTTCTTTCCATCTTTATTTTCTATGGAAATTCAGTGTATGTAGGCTGGTAAACAGGAGTTGTTGACTGAATGAGTGAGCAGAAACCAAAAATTAGTTTTGACGTTTGTATGTTTTTTTCTTGCTGAATACTCCTTCTGTTTTGTTCCACTTACAGTAAGCATGTTTGACAAAGACAGTTGCTCAGTGTATGGAGTGTAGATATAACAGTAGCATCGGTGATGGTAGTGGAAGAAAACATCTAGATTATGTTTAGTGAAAGTCGACTGTCGACTCACATGACTAATACTGAATACAAGTCATTTTCCTACCGAGCTGATGGGTTGGGGTAACATGACTATTTTCTATATTGTTACGATGTTACGAAGCGATAATATAAAAAAATGAGCTGTATGGGATGGAAACATGATTTTATTAGTTAGACACATATAACAAGTACTCGAATGTTGACAATATTGAAAAACATTCTGAGAAGGTCTAGCTGTATAACTGAACTATGTGATTGTATATAAAAAAAATGTGTATTCAAGCAAAAATCACTAATGTTGTAATACCACTTGCACAAGAAATTTATGAACATAAAGTTGAAGGGACGGTTTAAAATTTTATGGAAGCGAAGTATCTTTATGTGAAACCTGAGAAATAAATGTAGAACCGTAATAAAAGTGATATTTGTGCACAGTTTTTTTTCTATCAGCAGTGTATCATGTCTAATGAAGCAAGAGGAGCAATTACTTTTAACAATGTTATTATTATGATTTCACATTTGCCACAGTACATGGCTGCGCGTAACATTTTTGTGCCTTTGTATATCTGGAGATGATTTTTTTGTGATGTGAGAAAGGTAGAACACAATACAGTTTTTCTGGTAGCTTTTGTTTGACGAGAAGCATAACAAGAAAATACTTTTTGAAAGCTTACTTGGAAAGAAGTTAATTGAAAATTTATTCAGCTGTGTGCAAACTCATGATGTATAATATGTTATGATGATGATGTAGAGAAATGATGTAAGTTTATTATTAAAATAGCTGTTAAGCTACATATATTTTCTTTAATAATTTTTAATAACTTCCAATTGTGTGCTAGTAAATTAAATGCTGTTTTTCGTAGAAAGGCGGAGAAGAAAGCATTTAGAACTAGAAGAATATGCTTGTTAAATCGTTTAGGAGAAAAACTGTTTTCCACGCCTTGCTTTCGGCTCGTACAAAAATGAGATCTTCATATTTTTTTGTAGAAAAAGAGTTTGTGAAAACTTTACCTCAAGTTTTGGTTGGACGAAGTATACGGTGAAAATGTGAGAGTTGTGCTGGCGCAAAGTGAGATGAAAGCTTTACAACACAAATGCCTCGAGTGCTTACCCAATATTTGAAAAGGGTGAAAATAGATTCCTTTAAAAAAGGGGTTATCTAAGTTTACAACATTTGGAAACTTGCAATCGGAATGTAGAAATAACCGAGTATTGAAGATGGTTGGAACATTTCATAATCGTCACGCACCCTTGTTTGCCAGAGGCGAATGTTTTATCCCCCCCCAAAAAAAAACTCTTTAAATGAACTATTTCTCCATAATTTATAAACTCAAATTTTTTTGGAATAGGAATTAGGAGACGCGAAATGTGAATACCTGGTACTGATATCTGAATCTCTTTGTTCAAAAACCCTGTATTGATTAAAAGCTAGTTTTTTTACATGCATCAATCTACCTAGTAATATATTAAGCAAAAACCATATTAAAATGTTTTAATTGCCTTACATATTTCATGTTATTATAAAAAGATTAAATTTTTATATGGTGCAATTAAATCATGTTGAGTTGAAGCAATGTATAAAAATTAATCATTATAAGAATGAAGTAAAAAAACTGTTTTAAGCCATTTTCGTTTTTTGAAGATGTTTCAGCCTTCTCAATAATATCCTATCTGAAAAGGGGGGAAAATAGTTTCCATAAATAAATTAATACCAGCATCAATTCACACTCGTGTATGTAAAATCACAGTACAAAAATATTACAACATTTACTTAACCTACATATCAGAGGTTTACATAAATGTCATTGTACCCAATTACCTTTCAGTTTTTACAAAAATTCTTGGAACTTACAATAGTCAAAATAAAATATTGATATAGCTCGAAAAATATAGAATTTAATCGTCAGCAATACAATCAGTTAGCATACGTATCCATGACTTTTAAAAGCCGTTCATTATTTACTATTTTGATGCTTCATTTTGCTAGAAAAAGTGACGTTGGTGTACTTTTACCACCTCATTTGCTCTTACTTTCCCAATTTAGGTTACCACAAAAAACTATGTATACACACCTACGCTTATTTATTTTATGGTAGAAATAGAAACCTTTTGCACACATTCATGTAACCTTTCTATTCAACTCGTTTTTTTGTTTCACTTTCCCTTCAACGAAAGACTAGAACCATGGACCATAATACTCTATGTTCATGGGAAAATCAATGATTAAAAGAGAGAGAAATAATAAAAAAGTAATGAGATTCTGTAATGAACTTCTACTAATTCTACTTCTGTAATAAATACTACCACTGAAGTAAAATAAACTCTTGTCGTTTATTTATTGACCTAGCTGATGTATGTACATACAAAAGGCAGCAACTAAATTTTAGCTTTTGGACATCATTGCCTATGCTGTGCTGCTACTAGAAAAATACGAACTAATTTTAGAGATAATACACAACTACCTAAATAATACGCCATCATGTCTATCACCTCTTATCCTTTCCTTTTAGTACAAATGTTCCACCAATCCCGAGATTATTGCGTTTTGTTTGCATTACGGAGATTCTCAGAATTTTTGGTACGAAAGAATGGTTAAAGCTAACTGGAACTGTGAGCGAAGAGAGCATCACCCAATCACTTTTTATATGTTGCGCTTAGAAATATCCGCTAAATCCTTTCCATTAAATGATATTGTGCGTTCTTATCATGTCACATTCGACCTTCACGCAAAGCATACATTCGTCGTTTATATTGATATTTGTAAGCTATTAAATTGCTTCATGTAAATTCTATCTATTCATGTCTTGATTATTACTTTACAAAATCCCAAACAACACTGTTTCTCAGAATATAACAAGAGCAAAATTAAATGTTAAAATAGTAAGTTTTTTTTAATTTGAACAATTTTTCTAGAAAGTTAACAAGAATGATAAGCGTGTTTTTGCTAAAAACGGTTATCATATTATGGAACAAAAAATGAAGATGAAGAAGTTACATTGTACTTATATTGATGTATTCCAAAAAAGTTCAAAGAAAATGCAAAAATATGGAATTTCCGGGTTATCCCAGTGAAAATTCTTTAGACAAGTTTGGAGAAAGTATGAAAGTAAGCTTTAAAAATATGATGATCACGAAGCATCCATATAGCTTGAAATTTCGTCTTTCTTTTCTTCCATTTTCCAGTTTGCGCTGCAGAAGCCAATCACATTATTACCATTTACTTCTTGTGCCCTTTTAAACTAGTTATTTCCTTGATGTTGGCATATGTAATCAGCTTTTGATTTGATAGCTTTCAGCAGGGATGCACAGCCAATAAAAGCGCATTAGTAGGGCAGAGAGAAGAAAGAGGATGTCGAAATCATTTGCAAAACAGGAGGAAAATATTTATGGAAAACTTGTATACAAAAAGTACAAGAATTCACTGACAATCATTATAAAAAAGTTTTGCAATTCAAATTAAACATCCATTTCGAAACAAACTGGCTGGTTATTAATCCCTCCAATGGAATAACTTAAATAATCTAAGTTTCTTTATAGTAGTGAGAGTTCTTATGTGTGTAGTGTGAATAATATATATATTTATGTATAAATAAACTTGTTATATGCCGAAAACAACAAACAAGTATGAAAAAGGTCACAAAAAAAGAAGTTTGAATATACAAAGTCTTTCACAAAATTACCATGGATTTCCAACACTCTTCGTATAAATACTGTTATTTTTTGTATGCCTCGCAAAAGAACTTAATTCTGCTCTTTTTCTCCTATTCTGTTTATCGAGTGATAACAATATTATTATGTAGATTGGCTATTAGACGACAGGAAAGACATACGGGAACGGGAGGATGGAATAGGAATAAGCTAATGGGATTTTATACTTATGCATGTATTTTTAAGTACACAATAAACTATTCAAACACAAGTCAACGAATCACTGGGGAGATCGATATTTTTTGTTGTTTGGTTGTTATTTTCTTCTCTTGATCGTGGTGGAAGTCATGTCAACTCTACAGAGAAAACATTTTACCTGGTATTTTCAAAGTTTTTTTTGGTTCACAGCAAAATGATTATATTACAGATATGTATCAAGACATACTTAAACACATACGTATGTAAATATGTATATTTATACATGTAGGTATAGTACACAACAAAAAGGAAAAAATCGCTAAAATTCAAACTAAATTATTTGCGACAATATTATGATTAAGAAAAAAACAATGCATACAAATTCCATAGAGAAGGATAGACGTGGATAAAGTGGCATAAAAGTTATCTGAACAAAAAACGAGCAAGAAAATTAGACAAAACGACAGTTTCAAAAGTTTTTTTCTTGCGCATTTTCCCAGAGAATAGAAAAAGTTAGAGTAATTTTGTGCCTTCAACTAAATACCGACAATATTCATCCTGTATATATTTTGGATATCATCATTTTCTCTAGGTTGCATTGTGAGATGAAATGAATGTACCTGATCACGTGATTGCAAACAGAAAATGTAAAAGTATAAGGGAACTGACAACTGTTCCCTCGATACTCCTTGTTTACCGATTTTCTATTATGTAGGGCTCAACTAGTAGCAATATATATTGATATTTAAAAAAGAGAGAAAATTGATATTTTCAGATTTCGTATATTACTATATCTATGTATTATTCATAAATAAATCTGTGCACACGTAAGAGTGATGATGCTGTTGATATCCATGATGGTCACCATAATAACAACTCAAAATGTATTGACACATAAAATAATTTAAGAGATAATTGTGGATCTTAGCGTTAAAGAAGAAATAGATTTAGATCTTTTAAGGATAAAATTTGTTGAAGCAGTGCTAATTCCGTCTGTTGCTTAGGTACGATTTTCTGAAGATGTCAAGTCCTCTAAGCGTCGTTTCCGCCACAGCAATACCCAGTCCAAATAAATAAGATACACGACTCGTTGAGCAAAATATGTCGAAGAAAATGTCAAGTCGTCTTGTTATTAATGTTATGAGACAGTGATTATGTGCACAGTTGACCAACAACATCGACGTATAGTCATTTTGTTTGGAAGTAAATCTGTGGTAACTTAGAAGGAAAATACTGTGAGGGAAGGGAAAGGACAGCTTTTACTTATAGACTATTTTGGAAGACTACGGCTCTGGTATTGCACACAACCTTGCTAAGATGCTGGATTGCTACTATCACTGCCACTATTATGAAACAAAATCCTTTGAAGGCTTTTTTCAAAGCTTGATAATACCTTTCAAGCCTCTTGTTTTCTGACTTTCAAGACTTTCCCTGTGATAAATAATTTTAACTTTAAACGCTAATTCCAGTAGAGACAATAGCTATGGCTTGATACTAATGCGATTATGCTGTTATGTTATTATTATTAACATCTATATAATATGCGTATTATATATTATTAAAAGTTATCCATGATGCTGCTATACATTCATCCCATAAGTTAAATCGTTGCGGTGGCATTAAAGCGTGACCTGATTCATTACAGCGCGTGACTTTCTCCGTTTTGATGGTCTCAAGTCTCAGGTTTCGTATCATCCCACTCGAAAAAATAAATCCACTGCATCAAAACAATTTTAGTATGTTGACGAACAACACACCGACAACGTCAATCGTACAGAAATCCAAGTTATTTATGTCCTTACATGCTTTGAAGTGAGTACATTGGTGACACAGTGAACGACCTGGGCTCACGAGAATCAACTACAAAAGTTGCAAGAGAGTATATTGGAAAATGGAATATGGCGAAGTTAATTAGCTTATGACTGTAGAAAGCTAGAATATTTTTTACTTCTTTTCATTTTCACCAATTTTTACGCAATTTTAGTTGCAAATTTTATCTTAAAAATGATAAGCATAGTTGTCATTTATCAATGAACTTTATGTAGAAATGAAAACAAAGACATTTAATAAAATTAATAAAATTCCTGTGATTGAATCGACTACACTTTTTCTATTGGTATTTTAGTCTGCAGAAGATGCAGAAAGTAGCTGAATCGTTTTCACATTCTGTCGATTTATATATATATTTTTTAAATTGCTATGTTCTATGATGAAGAAACAGAAGGAAAAAAGTTTCTAGGATGGTATATAAATGAACCGATAGAAACAAATAATTATGCCGGTATGTATGCGTGGTGCGTTCATTATTCTGAGAGATTCAACCGTGATGTGATGAGGAGAACGACGGGAGATGCAGATGTATATTCCTGTATGCCTTTGAATTCATTTATACTTTATGTAAATCCTACCGTATCACTCCTTTTTTTCTTTTTCCTTTTCTCCCCAATTCTCATGCACAAGCACATTTTCTTGTTTGATCTTTTGTTTTAGTCTTTGGTATATTAGGTAAGGTTAAACGCGACCGAACAGCAGATGATGAAAATCAAACGTGTAACGTTAGGGTTATAGACAACACAGCGTGTTACGCTTTTATATGCTTATAAGAAGCATGGATGCATGATGCTAAAAAAGCCTTGAAATTGGAAATCATGGATGATATACAACATTAAATAGATACGTACGCATCGGTGGGTGTAAGCATGACGATAGGATAGGTTGCTGGGACGGTGGAAAAAGGGAATAAAAATAAAAGCATTCGTCTAAGCAAAATGAGTGTTTTTTCGGTCAAAATCAAAAGTGGCTTGATGTCCTACCGGAATTAATGAGTGCCTATACTTTACAACTTGTGTACATGAATGCATATATCGGTTACGTATAGATACATAAGGTACGCACGCACGTACGGAAATAGACTATATATTTTATTGACATCACCTCCTCTTCACTTCGTCACCTTCCTTATAATTCCCCAAATGGAAAATTTTGTTTAAAAATAGTTTTCTCTGCTGATATAATGCATTATACGTTGCTACTTTACACAACGTCACTGATTCAAAAGGGGTACTTCACTGATGGTACCTTTTGCACATAGAGTATAATTGGCACCTTTTGAATTCTATATCATGCGAATTATTTTATTGAAGGCAAGTTAATTCAGAGTGGTATTCTTACCCATGCTCCTTTCCTGTGTTTCATTCAACACTGCAGTAAGCTCGTATTGTTGTCAATGTGATTTTTTATTTTAAAACTTGGGTATTCTGTAGGTCTCTGAAAGTTGGCTTGAATGTGGAATGAGCGTAGCGTTAAATTCAGGGAAATCAGTTCCCCGTGTATTATATCGAGTTGAGAAATATTATAGCCGATCTTGAAAGCATAATGTTTTCTACACTATACAATACTATCATTATTTTCATGGTACTTATCTCCTTTTTACATGCATGTATCTGATGATTTATATCTTGTATTACTCGGATTTTACAATCATCGTGCCTAGTAAAATGTTTAAATACGGTGAGGAAAGTCATAAATGTACATTATGACGATAAATAAATAAATAATTTGGTATTCAATGGAATGGATCGGATCAGTAACTTTTAGTCAGTGATTATGATGATGACCACTATACTAGTAAAAAGGCAACACAGTTGTTTAAGTTGAAAATAATGATAATCACAAAGCAAGTCCAGTTATGCACCTATACCGACCGATGCAGATTGCAGGCTAACTGTAAACTGAATTATGTGTGTATTATCATATATATCATATCGTTAGTAGTGCAATCCACCGACAAATTCAACTAAGTGGTAAAAAAGCAATTCGGACTACACTACAAGCTTCAAATGTGGCCTACAATGCAATGCTTCAACGTATTTAAGAGTATTACATATTCAACATTGCAAAGAATCTATAATCTGCGTCAACTGGTGAGCTATCTTTTTTAGTTGGTTGTTAATATTTGTTCGCCACGAAGAACTTCACTCCAACTTTGAATACAATATGACAAGCATACATGCATAATAACTAGAAAATAATATTATATAACCTTATTCTTGAAGAATTAGAAGGAAAAGTCCATTGTGATTTGCAGAAAAGTCGTGCATTTTTCCTAGCAATAAAATAGAAAGAGGTTCAATACAAAAAAAGCCGATGACAGTCTAGTCTGCATGATGTTCTTGAAAACGTTTTTTCTTCTTTCTTTCTTTGCATAAAATGCATAAATACGATTAGATGACGACGATATGCACATTTGGATGTTGTACAGTGTTGAACTCAATTGCTAGAAGTCGTCTTGATTGTGTATGTAGTACAACTGAATTGCTTAAAAGTAACTGTTTACTACCTTTTTTAAAATACAAAGGCCATGTTTGAGTCAGTCATGCAGTTGATGATAATTACGGCATGGCAATGCAATGCAGTGCTTTGTAATTCTTGCCATATAAAACCAGCTCCTACCAGTTTTACATAGTGCATGTAATCAGTGTGGTATTTAGTTGGAGAAAAAGGGTACTTCGCTTATTTTTGCAGCAATAACAAACTAAAAACCTGTTCATGATTACATCAAAGTATATATTATATTCATGCGTGTATGTATGTCTTGTCTGTATAATATTGATTCAAATTGTATAACTTTCTTGGGTGCAAGGATGCAATATGCAAATTGAATCAATGAAACAAGAGGACGGATGCAAAACTATGTATGTCTAAAGTTTAAGGACCTTTCTGACAATATACAACCGAACGATAGGAGTGCACCCATGCAAAAAAATAAAAACAATTTTTTATGCAATGTAGTCGTAGCAGAGATCGGCAGTAGCATAGTTTTTTTGACAGATGGATTATTTTACCCCATTTTTCTTTACCCTGCAAAAAGGTATCTAAAATCTAAACCGACTTATGGTAAGCTGATCAGTAAAACTGAGGGCTCAAGTGCTTATCTTATTTACATGGTTATTTACATCAAAATCAGTGTTCCGTGTTTCACTGCACCTGAAAATAGGATGTCGGCATTTTTTAAAGAAAAAAGTTATATTGACAAAACGACACAAGTGCTAGAACTAAGTCTTTTAATATTTCTTTGTAGCACATCATAAAAAAATACTTTCCGAAACAAATGAAGCCAATTATTCCTTAATAGGTTCTCATTTATCATTTGATTTTATGTGTTTGTCTTGTGGTATGCACATAAATATCTTTTTTTTTGTGGCAGCCGCAACGCGTCATGTGCATCTTCTTCTAAATTTGGCTGAAAGAATATTTGCATTCTGTAGCAAATGAATGAAGGAAAATACATAATATCCCATACATCTTATTTTTTTATTTATTCATCTTTAAAATAAAGTAAAACGTAGGCATGGGAAAAAATAATGAAAAGTAATTAGAGTGCAAAGAAACCCATCATTTTATATTTCTTGCTTGCCATCTAAAAAGGAAACGAGGTTCAAGTGCATCGTGTCAAAAAACATACGCTTTTTTTGGCTTGCGTGTGTGGTGTGCAATAGTGTGCATTGTGCCCTGCTGCTGCTATTACACCAAAATATTGTAAATTGCATTGTATTCGATTTACATAATGGAATTAAAGAAAATTGAACAAGATGCAATTCCGCGATGTTCTTGTTGTTGTTGACTATGATTCCAAAAAGTAAGTAAATGCGTCAGGGAAAGAGGGCACAAGATAAGTCCAACAGATGTTAGACGTGTACTTACATAAATAACAGCGGTCTTCAAGTCTTCACTATTTGTGTCTTATGTCGAAAGATTTTCAAATCTGCTACTGCTGCCATGATTTTTGCCAGTTTTTTAAAGGAAGTGGCAAAATAAGTATAAATAAAGTTAAAGAAGAAACAAGAAATACATTAAATAAACCTAAGTGTAAGAGACACATTATACTCATCTCTCTCAAAGTCAAAGTCTCAGGCTTTTCTGTTTGAATGTTCTCGCACTTGTTTTCTTATTATTTGTATAATGAGCATGATTACAATACTGTTGTTATGCGTTGCGTGGGTCGGTTGATTCATTGCAAGCTAAACATTTAAAAAAGAGGCTAGATGGATAGAACATCGAAAAATGTCAGAGTGCCATACGGTCGCACTCTCCTCAAGTAGGATTTTTACAGTGTGGACATTGACGCTGTGCCACGATGCAATGAGAACACAGACCACATTTAAATGCATGACATGAATGGGTTTCTGCAGTAATAACAATCGTTGCAGTCGTAATGCTAATTTTACTTGTCTACTTGTCCCAATCTCAATGGGAAATCATAATCCTGGTTCTTGTAATGTCTGTCTCTGTTTTTGTCGTTGTTTTTGTCATTTCTTTTTATTGTTTGCTTTTATACTCTACACTTCATCTCTATATAGTCTTGATTTACAGAGAGCGAGACTTTAACTTGGTTTGCTTTATTTGATAATTGAATGCAATACAAGGGACCAAGTAAAGTAAATGATATGACATTTCAACATTAAACACACAAAAAACAAATAATGTTTGTATAAAGTCTTGATGAGATGACGCTGGTTTTTAAATACAATACCCCTGTCAAACTCTCATGTTATACTTTATTTTATGACTACTATCCTCATGGAGAATTAAACAGTTTTTAAAGAGATAATACAGCTTGTCGCAAACACCAACTTAATATTTAGAAATGGAAGAGAAGAGTATCATTTTGTCACTTTCAGTGAATTCTTATAAAAACAACACCAAATTTACTTTCAAGTGACAAGATTTTTTTTAAAACAAAGAGTCATATAACTTCTGGGACTATATAGTTTTTAAATCACCGTAATCATAAGTGTGTTACTATACGTTTATACATATATTGCTGTCTGCAAGTTTAAACTTTAAACCATACATATAGTTCTTTTCATATGCTATATTCACCCGGCGTCGGCTAAGCATCGCATACCCCCATATATTTTATGTATGGTAGTATATGATGCTTAGCACGCCGCCGGGTGAATATAGCATATGAGAAATATAATACCTATTATTATGCGTATAATAATTACATGCGTCTGCTACCATAAACAAGTGCAAGGATTTACGACAAGTTCAGCCTCCATTCCCACAATATAATATGGACATGCTCAAATATATTATAAGCTTTTCTGTTTTTCAATTATTCACGCTGCTGGAGAACAAGTATTATTTCAGCATCCTGACACTTTAAGAATGTCTTTAGTAAATACGCTGGGGTATACCAAATTTCCATATGATTGCTCATACATGTGAACAAAAATGCTAAATGCTCACCTTATTCATGCCTGGTCAACTATCTGGACTCTGGCTCCACTGGTGACTGGAGAAAACGATTTAATAATGAAGAAATACCTTTCCATTCAACTTGACGTTAATATTGCAAACAAAACTTACATACTCTCCCTGTTTTGCAGTGAATTCACACTCCAATGACGAGTGAATAGGGTGCAAATTACCTCTGAGACGCAGACTAGACCACAGAACATGCAATGCCAATTTAGTATAAGCTTCACAACTCGTAATGCCATGTAATTTTTAAAATGTTTACAACAGGTAATAATAAAATGCTAGACAAGCCAACTAGCCAAGTTGTTTATATAAGAAAATTCATCTTTGTCATGTAAAACATGTACGAATGAGTGCTCTACTCTGACTGACGCACCTTTTGTCTTATTATTTTCACCACCACTAACACTTAAAATGATGATCATTTCCAAGAGTGGCAAAAGAATTATGTGTGGGTTCATGGCTCATCTTCCTCTCCTGCTCTACTTGAAAACGTAACACCACGAATGTTTTTATTACACATTTTATGACTTCTAGTTGGATTCATCATGATATGATATGCATGGATGAAGGGTAATTACTTTTAAACTTCCCCTACCTTCGCTATCACCACCACCTGCAATACTTAAATTCTTGTAAATATGCAAGTAATAAAAATAGCAATGTCCCAAAACCATACTCTTCTGTCGTCTCTTCTTTCTACCAGCATCCATCCAATCCAACAAGCCACAAGTACAGTTCACCAGCTCAGTACAGACTACAGACAACATATTACTTGTGCCAATGAATCCTCAACAAGTCAGTGTACAAATAAAACACATGGCAGGTAATAGAATATGCCTTCTCATCTTGGCACTTCTTCATCTTCTTCTGCAACATTATCATCATCACTATAACTTTGTCGTGACTGTGACTATTCCAGCTGGATACATTCCTTGGTCGTTTTCACCAGTAGACCATGTACTCCAAAATGAGGAGTTGAGAAGATGATTTCATTTTTTTTTACAGCTTCGAAATTTAATGCTGGAGACACGACGGCTATTTTGTATATTTGCTAGCAACAAAATCTCCAGCTTGCAAATTGTTGGCTCTGCGACTTTGTACGAATAGGTATACATACATAATAGGACGTTTTCACAAAATGATGATGATGATCATCTTATTGTGATTATAGCGTTTTATTATATTTATTTGTATACTTTGCAGTTTTAATACTACTACAGTCATATATTGTACTTTTCTCAATTACACTATCCGATCCTGTTGCTATGACTTGTGTAATACTTATAATACTGACACTGTCATAATACAGACAGCGAAAAAAGGGAGAAAGATGCTGTTTTTTTTACAAAGTCCATTTTTAACAAGATCTCTTGATTTTTCGCCATATTATGGTTTGCATTTACAACAATAAGAATGAGATGAAAAAGAAGAATTGCCAAGGTAGAGCCATGAAGCCAACAAGAGAATAATCGCTATCATCATTAGGTTTCATCTCCTCTGATGAAAACTGTTAGTAGGCAACGCAGCGTAACAAGTTGAGCTTTCCTTGAGAGAGAGTTGAGCTTTCCTTGAGAGAGATGTACAAAAAAACCTCCACCCCGACCACCACCACCGCCGCCACTACGATCATCATCCATTGCTATACCATACCACCACCATAATATGATGATGATCATCATCATCGTCATCATCATCGGCATTGTTGCTATAATACCACAATACCAGTACATGGGGTCAGTGAGCTTTTCAAGGTGAACCAGAAGACATTGAAACTTTCGAAGTTTTGTGGACGACTACGAAAAAGACGACGACGCTTTTGCTCTTTCATGTCAGTATGCTGATGGTTTGCCTTTTATTGCATGGAAAAAAGGGGGACGGAGGATTTTTATGAGGTATGATGATCTTTGGTTTATTTTTCCGAAAAAAATGAGCGAGTGGGTCGATCATCCCGTTTATTTTTTAAAAATATTTGTGGCGGGAGGAAAAGTTTCAATAAAACGTTTATTGCATGAAATGAGTGGGAATCCCCTTTCATCTTTGCTTTTTAAAATATTGGGTAAAAATTTGATTCATTTTTTTCGCATCGGATGCGTTTGATATCATCTTTAAAAAAGTGTTTCTTTTTCCACGGTTACTTATGAATTGTGACAGTAGTAGCACTTTGGTCATTTTTGTTGTGAGAGAGGAAGGTTCTTGAGTGAGTCTTTTTGGGAATAGCGCAAGTGAAGGACTGGACACTGGACGAAGAGCTTGTCTTTCCATTAATTTCTTTTAAGGACACACACTTTGACATCTTTCCTAGCTAATTTTTACTCTTTATAGTCACCTCAATGCAATGTGAACCGGAAGAGAGTACTGTTCAATTTTATCAAACAATCAGGATTTGTCATCTGTGGCATTCGGGTATTACTAAGAATGGACACTCTCAGATCTTACCATTTTCTTTGATAAATAATGCACGTTCTAGAAATCAATTAATTATAACAATCTCACAATCAGTACGTCAGGTGCATTCATCTGACAAAATTGTGTTTTCATGCTTTATTTACACACTTATTTTTACATGTTATTTCTCTTGTTTTGTTCTATTTTGACACTTTTCATTTCATTAATTCATTATCCTTCTCATCCTTTTGATAACCAAGTAAGCAGAAGGATGAGAAGAGTTACAAATTTAGTAGCATCCATACCTTTTCTCCATTGCACAGTTCGCACAAACAAAACAAACTTCATCACTCATCACATGCCTTGTATAATATCTTGCCTTTTGTTGTTAATTCTTAAACAGAAGTTAGTACTTATGTTTTTGCAATGTTGCCAAAGGAAACTTACTTTTTATACCGAGTGGTTTAAGCAGCGGAAAGAACGTTATACATTTTACCTTTTCAGTCTATTATACAAACGTAATGGAAAGACAGACTCGACAGACAGCTCAACAAAGTCAGTATTATTATTGTTTGAAGACTTTTGGGTGAAATAATGGGTTGCTACTCACCAAGAAAATTTGATTCCTCTCTTTTGTAGTTCACGACTTCCTCTCTGCATTCTACATCCTTGTTTTCCTTTCCTCAGAGCTGAAATGAAGAGAAATAGCTTGGTACATACTTTCATCACCTTGAAACTTGACATATTATATCTCTTCTCAAGTTACTTCATAGACAAACTATTATAGCATAACATATAGAACAAAGAGTCAAGTATAGAGAGAGAGAGCCCTGATATTACAAAGTACCCGCATCCATACAAAACCTTCATCATTCCACACTGCAAGGGCTTCTTCCAGGAAAAGTGTACACAATCAGCGACCAACATAAAGTATTTTGTAAAAACTTTTCCGTTTGCATTTCGCATGACTTTTAACTCCTCTTGTTAGTCGATGAATGCGATCTCCCTCTTATCTTTTTCCAGAGAAGTTTGTTAGTGTCTTCATATCGCTAAACTACCATTTCTACTACATCACATCATAATATATAATAGTATTTTATTATCCATGTTAGTACAAGTCGTGTGGTTTGGTAATACTAATATAGCTATGTTTTATTGTGATCTGATGATGACGGTTGTTTGCGTCGTGGTGGCGATGGCGGTTTGTTTTCTGTATGTGGCAGCAAGGCGGTTGACTTTCTGGTGGCGTGGTGGTGGTGGTGTGTGCGCTACTCTACTCAGTCAGCAGTCTTTGTCAACTCAAGTCATTGTTGCATAATACATTTACATTCATTCTGAATGTATTGTGTGTCTCATGTCGGCTCTTTTTCCATCATCTTGTTTTTTGGTGACTGCTTGGTTTCTGTTTGGATTGTAGAAAATGGTACGCATTTGAATAGCAGATTTGCTGGAGGGAGCACAAGCCAACCCAAGCAACAGTTCCATTGCAACAGTATAGTAGCGGAAACTCCACTCCACAACTAACTATATTACATGCATTATAATAATAATGTACTCTAGAGAGATGCATGGAAGATGCAAAGGAAGAAGACAAGAATGAGGAAGACTATGAATTAAAATCCCTGGCGAGCACCCATCTCTCTTTTCCACAGAAGACACATGCAGACAGTAGAGAGCGAGAGATGAGATGCAAAGTCGCACAGTTGGTAGAAAATGGATAAAGAATGAGGATACAATTTACATCAAATTTCCAAGCTATTTCCCGACGTCCTCGCTTGTAGTTCATCCTTATCTTTTGACACTGGTTTCATGATGATGATGATGATGGCTACCATAATAAAACAGGGATGATGATAAAAAAAATTGTACAGAATTATACAAATCTTCTCTCCATTTCTTGCTTTTCTTTTGTTTTAGAAGATATTTGACTACATTTTCTGATTCTGTCGTAGTCAGCCGAAGTTGTGTACTGGAATGTCATCATAATCCATTCATTTTCTATGCTCAATGTTCTGCCGACAATATTTTATGCATATATCACACTATGGCATCAGTATTATTCAACTAACTGTAAGATCATTTTTGTTTTAAGGCAAGACAATGAAAAATTACAAAGTGAAGAGTGCTGAGAGCGCTTCTTATATTTATTTATATGATATTCTTTTCCTATCAGAGCGGTTCGGCTACTTGTTCATGATAATGAATACATTATTATTGAGGTGATCAAAGGAAATTATTACAGTGATGATATTTAATAAAAAGAAAGTTTATATATAGCTGTATAGCTGTTGAATTCAATAAATTTGTTGATGACAACTACTTGTCTATATTATATCTCTAGCTCTGGATTGTATCAGCAGAGATAATGGAATTTTGTTAACAAAATGATGTATGCATCCTAAGAAAATTGTAATTCAACCATAAAACATGCATGTCTTTCCTAAATTTTATTTCTGCTTTACATAATATGTAGCGTTATGCAACAAGTACAATGGCTTTATGTTGCGCAAAATTTAAGGTTTGAAGATTGTTAGAAATAACGTCGTCAACACTTTTTGAGTTGTTATGAAAATCCTATCAATTTGTGCTCTTCATGAGCTCTTTTGTATGGGTCGACAAAAAGAGCTATTTTATCGAATGTCGAAAGACAGCAGAGCAAGAAATCTAGTGGGTTCTTGTACTCTTGAGCACCTTCTCAGGAAATGGTTCTTACATACAAAAAAATTACTTTTGACGTAATATAGTTGAACACTAGTTGTTGGATTAAATTTACTTCGACACACGCACAGCTCTGCTATTACTTAAAATATTGAAAATTATCATATTCCCATTTTTCTTACTCTATTTATTGGTATAGCTCGTTGTATAAGGTGAACCGACAAAGAAGCAATGGTCCCTAAATTATAACAATCTGAAAGAGAGAAAAAAATGAACTGAAAAAACTTGATCGGACTGTAGAAAGCTAATGTTTATTTATTTATTATTATTGCCATTTGCCATTACCAGGAAATGTAAAACTTTAAGACGGAGAAAAATGGAAGTTTTCCGTTTATTATGATGGTCGTTGGCCTTAAAGAATCGTATGATCTTGCTGTATTATGCATTATGTACTGGAAAATGACATATTGTAAAGCAATAGCAAAGGCGTATCACAAGTTATGATCGTTACCTTTAAAAATCGGACACTGCTTCTTCCTGGCCTTCTTCCCGTCTGCTGATTGATTTCAATCGTAGATAAAAAAATCGAAAACAGATTTCAATTTATGCCGAAGGAAACGACATAGTTCTCCAGTTGTTCACGTTCACGCTGATGTAAGAAAGAAAAAAAACATCAGAATGCTTCATGGCGGCGGGTGAAAAGGAATTTTAATTCAAACTTCCAAATAAATTTGTATCGTACAAACAGGAACGCTGTCTGCGTGTAATCGGTTGTTGTGGTTGTCTTCTTGTGATTGCTTTAATGTTTTATCAATGGACAAGAAAACATGCTATTCAGATAAAGGGGTGTTGTAATGAGATCAAAGGTCGGCGTGCTACTAAAATGCATGCGTGCATAAGTAATTTGTTTTTTTTATTTTAAAAAACGATTTTTTTGTGCCGCATGTTTCTTTCATGGACATGTTTTGGTAGTGAACATGACATCTTTTCAATTAGCACATGTATGTACATGTGCACTATCTTTTTAAAAAGAATTTTCTAACTCTAAAACGAAGTAACATCATTTCCACTTTTCTTTAAAATTTAAATTTGATTCCAAACACCTTTGAAATAGTGTATTTCGTAAGTTTGAAACAAACTGTAATGTTAACGTCCTTATTATACATTTCCATGGATAAATCACAGTCTGGTTATTAAAGAAAAGAAAGAAAAGTAGTAGTACGGAATCACTATTCAATTATACATTTTTTCATATTACTCCGTTTATCAAATCACCTATGTATATTTACAACGTGTATATTTGTTAGGTAGTTTTCAAAATGCCCCAAAATGGTTTCCTGAACAAGTCACCTTATAAAAAAGTTAAACACGCCCGCCTCTTAATATCGACACATAAAAGTATCCGCACTCTATTATTAAATGGAGACGATTAATGTGTTCAACTAAAATGAAATGTTTTCATCACTTCAAACGTTTTCTTGAACTTACTCTCTTTTAAATTATTTTTGTTTTTCCCCCGGAGCAAATGTAGTTTGTATTCTTGGGAACAATCTAGATTTAAGCATTCTGCTCTCAACTTCCGTTGTCCTCACTTAAAAAATAATAATATTTTATTGCCCATTTCAAGTAAAATTTATTTCAAGATTAGTGTTTTCCTTAACACACAGCAAAAGTACTAACATACCGGATTATTGTAACGAGAACAACAAGTTCTGCCAATTGGTCAGTTAAGCAGTATACATGCAAGGGTTTATGTCGGCAAAGCGGCAGGGTGCATATTACATGAACACGCTTGACATGCACGCCAACTAGTAATTTGTAGACATTTATTAAAAGGACCTCCACATTTCACTACAAGCGACAATGGTCGTCATTCGTCATCATCATCATCAGCAGAAACAACCACATGTAGCATGTTAATAAATAAAAATACACACTGTGTAGTAGCCCGGAGTTTTTTTCATTTTGTGACCAGCATATTCATTTTTTTATCGTGTGCTCTTGGTTTGGCTTTTGATCTGACTTTTGGTAGCACACCACCACCACCACATAAAAATGAAATCCACGTCGGACTATAATAGGGTAATAAGAATGACCATTCTGTGAACTGACTACAAGTTCCAAAACACGTGAGGAAGAAAGAAATGTCTTGTAAACAGGAGAAATAATGCTTCATAAATAAATAAATCCAGTACTGAACTAATTTTTCATACAACTCATGCTATTTGACTGCACGATGAGCCTGGAAACTACAAATATGAGCCTACCAGCATCACACTACCCAAGATATACAGATTAGCCTGTACTCCCTGGCCACGCACAGTCATCATTACTCAACCAAGAAGTTTTACTGTTTTGTACTATTTTTTTACAACTTTACCACCGATGCTAAATGCTGAAAGTAAAATGAAATTCTTTTTTTTTTTTGTTTTGTGAAGAATGATGTGTGTCGTGTATGAAATTAAGCCCACATTTATCCAAATGACATGACAGGGTGTTATATTATTATGGATGGGACTTACCACCATACAAGCTAAACTACCACCTTCTTGTGTATCATTAACACTAGAACACTTTCTTCTTTCTCCAAATTGACAAAAAATTATTTCGTGATGCGTACCTCTGCAAATCTTTAACCATCCGTCATTTTTCTCTAGCCTTTCTTGCTGGTATTGTTTGCCCGTTTTTCATCGTAAATAACTTTCTTCTTCGTGTTAATATTTCCTGGACCTAAAAATGAGTTCACTCATAAAAGAAGTTAATGTAAGAATTCTCTACATGCATAGGTACATGCATGCCTCTGTGCACTACCGTTTTAAAAACATGCAAGTAATGAAAAACAATGCAAAAGCTACTCCTAAAGTTCACCATAGTAAATACATGCATGCATTATGTATCCAATCTTTAATGACACATCTTTTTTGGTACGAACGTAGGAGCATTCGTTTGTGTTCGATTTAGATTTGCGGAAACGGCTTATTTCATGAGAAGAAAGATGTCCTACATTAATAGCAATAATCATAATCGTAGTAATAATAATGCTCGTAATATTATGAACCTAATGAAAAAAACTGTTGTTCTTATGTGGCATCGCGATGACGATCATGATGAGGGTGTTGATTTAAAAGATGCATCAGCATTGTTCACACAGAAAAAAGCAGAATGTTACTAGCAATCAGTGCCAGATTCATCAACATCACCACAAGTAAAATTGTGCAGACCTTGCAGCTATTTACTACTTGTCTATTTGACTTAATTTGCTTAAGTCAGTCTTTTTTTTAACACATACTCGCAGCATTCGCTTATATTACAGTACTTTTCCTGTGTATGACATAAAGATGAGCTATGCGACCACCACCGAAAAAAGTGTTACATATTTTTACTGTGGTGTGTAGTACAACCATGTGAACTGACTTAATGTTGACAGAATGATGCTCATCGCAATATCGCTACGAGGCTACTAGTATAAAAGGAGGCACATAAATCACATGAATACTATGAATAAAATATGCCCGTTTAAAAGTTGTTTATGTGTGATATGGCATCTTTTCACGAGATGCGAATTAATATTAATAACTTTGCTAATAAGTTTATAAATATGGTGAGATATGAGACCCTCTTCACCGTTCCATTCACACATCCTATTCTGGTCACACTAGTCGTTAAACAACACTTCAAAATGGCACCGTTCAAATGACAATATGGAAAAAATAATGTATTGTAACTATTTCTAGGTGGCTGGTAAGTGGGTGTAGTAGTGTAATGTCAAATAATGTTAGAATCAGTGTGACAGCGTCAAAACCATCTTTATTGTCTGTACTCTACATTAACTAAATTATTTACAAAGTAAAAATAGTAGGTAGGAGTAAAAGCAAATAATGAATCACGGTACTACTGCTACTACTCACCATTTTTCATAATAAGTCATAAGCAAGTTGTACCGTACCCAGAAAAGAATACAGTAGTAATGTATCTAGTAGCTGTGTAGTTTGAGTGATGATAAACCCAAGTTTGAGGTAACTTACTTCCCAGACGAATGACGGCTGCCATCACATTTACTATACTACCACCACAATAGAGATCAGTGTCACTGACCTTTTTTCTTACTTTTTTTTATCCCATCCTCAATTTATTTGCAAAGTGAGTTAAATAATTACGAGAAAAGAGGAGCTTTACATAAAATACGACAGTGGGGATATCATACAATTTCATGCTGCCATTGCAATACCCCTACCCTGATGCGGACAAAGATGATGGCAGGTACAGCAAAAATTGCATAAAGGTATGCATGTCCTCATTTGATTCTTCAAGCAGTACAATAACTACAATAATCACATACACAAAACAAAATAATATTATTATGTGAAATGAATGCATGCATTTATACGTGTTTGCACATTTTTCGCCTTCCTCGGGTACCGTCATCCATTTCTTTGTCCTCCCTTACCTTTATCACATCACTACGTTATACTGCCGTTCCACTCTACTCCGTCGCGTCCCGTCAACGTTTTTTTATTATATCATATGCACCTATCACGTAGTACTCATTTTTAAACACCCGTCTTGAATAACCAAGAAGAAAACACGTAATACGTACTACTTTTTACACAAACACAAGGCAGCATACTTTTATGGCATTGTGACGTGATAGTAGAGGAGTAAGACGGGTGATGGTTGATCTTTTCTTGTACAACAGCACGGTGCGGCGTAAAGCATATAACACAAT
>JAQIWN010000655.1:0-28913 GCA_034699025.1 Entomobrya cf. arborea Gr-Col-00668 | reverse complement strand
AAATAACCAAAAAATGTAAATGAATGTTCCGGGTGTACAAGGAGAGTTTCTGGCTCCATTTTTATCTTTACTCCAAGGTACTATCATCATCTTGGAAACATTACACGTGAAGAAGACAAAGAAACAAAGCCAGCCTGGAAGCCAAGAATAGTCATTAGCTTCAGTTGTGAATTTTCCCTTTTTTGTTCGGCATCACGCAAAAGCTTTCTCTACTGCACACGCGAACCAAATGCAATGCACAAGTATAAAATTAAGTCAATGATCTCATGGAACACTGACAGTTCTTCTTGTCTATGATTTTGCTGTGTAGCCTTTGTATTGTCATGAGTGAGCTCTGTTGTGGTGTTGGAACTTTAGAACAACCAAGAACTGTACTCCTATTATTCTCGAATTTCGAACAGTTCCTTTAAGTTTTCAATGATTACTATAGTGTTTAGAAACTTGAAGACAAGTTCTTTACTTGTATACTTCCTATCAAATACGTATAAGCCAGTCATTTCAACCCTCCTTCTTGATGATCACGTCTCGAAACGCAAAGGCAACGTCAGTAACAAAACCACAACAGATGAGCACGGAGGTTTAAGTTGCTAAAAGTAATTTCTATTAGCAAATAACAAAGTAAGTACTCCTGTGTTGATATCGTTCGAGGAAATGTGTATCTATTTACATAGACATATAAGGTGTGTGTGTTGGATGGCTTATGACACATTAAAAATATCGTTTTCTCTGGTAAAGTAACTTAAGTTTCTAACCAAATTAAAAATATTGAATGATTTAAATTTTGTGCTACTACTGATCGTCAATGATGTGAAATAGTTTCATTTTCGATATTAATATTATGTTCCTGTAATCATGATAGTTTCAAAGCCTGCAAATTAAACCAGGCTGGAAGTTTTGATGTGTTTCTAGATCAGGTAAAATTGGACTAAAAAAGTTCCATGAAATTTGAACTTACCAATTTTAATACGCAAATGAATTTTCATTTTTTTCTCGGAAAGGCTATAATTAAAAGCTTTAAAAAATAATATCATGTTTTCAATAAAGCAACAGCTACCAAGAAACAGCTTACAGCTTTTCAATTTAAACAAAACCTAAACATAGCTCCCTTTCCATTTAAAATAATTAAAATGTTATAATGCTTCTGTAACACAAGCAAATTTGGATAGTTGCATAGATGTTTTCCTAGATTTCTTATAGCCGCGTACCAAGATAAAGACATAAAATAAATTCATTTTGTTCACTACAAATATTCACACTACTTGTTTTATTTTACCGCTGAGCTTGTAGGTGAAATCACTGCTAATTTGTGTAAAAAGATGATGATGAGAAAAAGGATTTCTATATTTTCAGTCAAAGTAAAAACATAAATCTTCTTATAAACACATGCCTCTAATTGCATAGTAACGAAACAAGTTTAACAAAAAGAACATTTTGGAAAGGATTAAGATTCATATGGCGAATAAAAGAAAGTAGTTTTATCCTCCCGCACACGCTAACGCTTTGATCCTGCTTCATGCGCTATTCGTGTCATATTGTTTCAGCGCTTTCGCAAATTAATTTAGTGCCCTCGCAATAGTCTTTTCTTGAATGTCAAGCACGAACGCGTAGACACGAACCATACACAAAATATTATTTGATTATATATGTGGATCAGTTTTTTGGTGCCTTTTACAACTGAGGATCTACGTATATTATCTTATTAAGTAATTTTCGCCCTTTTCCCTTTGAGAACAGAGGTTTGTCTCGTTATTTCGAAGAAGCTCAGTAGCTTATGCCTTGCATGAAATTTGTAAAAACTATTGTGTTTTACTGTAAAGGTATTATTTTTCGATACACAGACAAGTTTACGACATTGTGGTTACCGCTATACTGCGAATGCCTACACATACCTACATACATTTACAAAAGATTCAGTGGCGCAACCCAGCAGCACAACCAGTGCACATGAAAAACTGAAGAGTACTTTCACTTTTATACATAAACATTGTACAAAATATGGCGGCTCAAGTTTTCTAAGTAAAGTGGATTAGCCGAGGAGTAAAATAGAGTCCCTAGCTTCCTTAGCTAATCAGTGAATTCAAGTGTTCTGTCATGTGCACAGAGATTAAATCAGTGCTTCAAGGGTCTCTGCAGACTTCGAATCAGCCACTTTTTTTTACAAAGCGTCTCTAACTCAGCCAGTTGTACAACAACTTCAGGCTCTCATTTTTTGCAGTTAAACACATGTGACAAGACTTCTGGTTATTTTGCCGCTGATCACAAAACGAATACTGTAGACAGCGTTTTATAATTTCGCTGCACTTGCAACCTACCACTTATAAATATAACAATGCAATAGAATGAAAGTTAAAGAGGGGCTCGTTTGTTTGATCTCATATGCCTAGGCCTACTGTTCGAAAAGCATACTTGCTTATTAACCTGAATAACATATATACAAAAAAAGCAACTGGCCAACCAAAAACCAAATTCACATAAAACATGAAACCCATCCTTTGAGCCTTCTTTTGTACTTTCCTCTTGGTGTGTACAAAAGACCTTGTCTGACATTTTAAAGAGAAGATCTCATCGCCTTACACAAACAAGACAAAAAAGAGTTTTTCCACTTTTTCATGGTGAAATGTAGCATACTGTATGTCATAGGTTGTAGAAGAGTTTCGCCTCTTACATATGTTTTCAGAGTACCTCCTTTACTAGTATATTTTATAGCACCATGCAACTATGCAAACTTTCACTTATAATGTAAAATATATATTTTAGAAATGTGTTCTTATAGCCTCTGCAATGGTGTTAAACGTGTGTAACATGTAACATCTCCCGCAGCTACTGTAATTAACTATAACTGTGTAAGTAGAAGTATATCCAGCAGTGTGTATATACAGACTAAAAATTGTAGGTAGTGCAATGAATGCATACTCCGGATACATTTTTTACGAAGAAATACAGGAGAAATGGAGAGAGAGAGAGAACCTAGGATCATATCATTAAAGCTACATGATCTGATTAGTATTCTTCAGGGTGACAACGCAAGTTTACTTACCTGAGAGTGGAACGAGTACGTTGAGGTATAGACAGTCTTCGCTTTGATTACTAAGAAAAGGAAAAAGTCTCTTGAGCTGAGCGAGCCTTCCTCTCGGCATCCATTTAAGAGCTTCCTCGTCTTCAGTCAAGTTTGAACTCATTTCATGTGAGGGACTCAAAGATAAACCGGAGGGCAAGACTTGAGGACACACGGGAGGATATAGTTCATTCATTTTCACCCCCGACCAGGGTGCCCCGCTCACAGGAGGCATTAGGCGCAATGATCCCAAAGGGGGGCTCGCAAACGGGATCCCAAGGAATATCTATGAATTTGAAAAAATCCCTTATTTCACTTATTTATCATAAAATCCCCATTCATTTCATTTTTTCGTCGTTTCCCAGCATTGATTTGATGATGCCTGACCTGAGCTTTGCTTTTATCATTGAATATTTCTTTGGGTTTTTTGTGGTAGATTTGAATAGCTACGCATTGTATTATGGTAATGCATAAGAAATAGTAAAAATGTGCCAAGTGCAGATACTGCATTGCGTACCTCAACTCCTTCGTGACCTCTGGGTAAAAACAGGAAACCACGAGTAAGGCCCTGTTTTGTGGTGACCACCCGCGTGCTCCATTGTCGAGTCAGCGTTTGAGAATGGATGAAAACTACTTGATTGTAAGGACCAACAGGAATTGTCACTAAAACTAAGAGAATCCAGATGAGTCGGTTGCAACCACTACTTAGCAAGTATATACAAGTTCCCAGCATTTTATTCATTGTGAAAGATTCCTTTGATGAGGAGACTTTCTGAGACCTTGTTCCTAACATAGCTACCGCGGATATTGTTCTTGATGACAGTATTGCTGTTGAAGACGTAGAAGATTTCAGACGATATCGGCTGAAGAGATTTCTGTGGTTGGGTTCTGTGACATTTCGTGCCTCTACTCGGGCCTACTTCCACTCCAACTCTACTAACATCAGTCTGATGAGGATGGAGCAAAGCCTAGTAAGAAATGAGTCAAGCGAGTCATCATTACCATTATTATAATTTTGGGAGAAAACCCATTTTCTTCGCTTCCCTTGTTTTCTATTCACACACAATAACAGTGACAAAGATGACGATGACTTATACGATACAAGGGAAAGGTTCAATACCAGGAACAACACCACCACCACAATAGTTACGATAATAATACGTAGAAGCGTCAGCACATCTACTACTTTTGTTATATTGTTATTAGTAGTAATAATAATATTTGGAATTTCATTGTTCCTAACAAGAAAATTATCAGCTATGTAGTGGCCAATGAGAAGGAGAACGTGGATGATAAAGACGGTGAAACCACTGATTCTTCTGTGGAATCCTAAAAACCTCTTATTAAGAGACAACGTTTTCTCACTAATAACAAGCAAGATATTAGTGATGATAATCCATGACCTACTCTCAATTTCTCTTTTAGTACTACCAACAGTTTCAATGTTTGTCCACTTGTGAAAATCCGCCTCGTCTAAGTTTAACATTGCCTTTCCTCCCATTTCCATTCATTTTCCGCAAAGATAATTCCTAACTAGAGATGCTGTAGTGTCTGCTCACAGGATAATAATAGTTTAAAACTTGAGTACTTGTACTCGTACGCGGCGCTCGTACATCTACTCGACAAAAAAAAGATTATTTGTAAAAATGCGTGTTTTTATTTGCCTGAAACGAGCATAACTCACTTGTTCAGTAATAGTATGCACTTGTTTCTCTATCTACATGTTTATATCTGTACAAATAGTATACGATGCTCAGAAACAACACAGTCGGAATTTTTGTTTACACTGGAAAAAGTCTAAATATTGTTTGTGAGCTACTCATGAGAATTTCATGAATTTCAAGAGAAGAGAAAGTAAATAGAAAGTACAAGTAGCGTTGCGAAACGAAATGCTGGATGTATAATGTGTACTTCAGAGTCAACCGGTTTCCCTTTAATCACACACAATAATGTTGTTTTCCACGCAAAAAAATAGCTTCTGGTTTATTTTTCTTGTCACTATCACAGAACATGTATAAAATTGCCGGATATAAATGAAAAAGAGAGGACACAAAAAAGTTGGAATAATAATAGAATTGTTTACAAATATTATATTGTATTTTTTTGCTACAAACTCCTTCTAAAGAAACAATAATGGTAGCAGTGAAAGACTGCAGCACTGACTGATGATGAGGAAAAAACAACACAAAAGAAAAACTGTTCAAGTGTGTAACGTTAACATTAAATAATCAAGAATTGCCAAAGAAAATAAGAAAAATTATCCCAAATACAAAAGAAACGGATTTTTATGAAATGTCGTCGCACATTCAGCTTTAACTGTCCAATATATATGTATGTTATATTTGTAACATTTAGACAATGTGAATGATGGTCTAAAAAATATATATCCCCGGTTGAATAAGACAAGTAACTGGCTATGTGGCAAAAAAATTTATCACGACGGATATGTTAAATTATAACAACCGATTTGTTATACTTTTTCACTAACATAGCCAAACGGAGACTTGAAACCAATTTATCTTCATTTTTTCAAGCAAATGAGATCACAGAGAGAAAAAGTATGTAGTATATATATACTTGGCTATATGTGAGTGAAGTGAAGTATAAGATGATGATGAAAAACACAGGAAACAAACAGAACAGAAGAGAAAGAGAGAGAGAAAGGGAGTGCTGGAAACAGTTTCAGTGTAAAACGGGATGACGATGATGATGAAGATGACTGTGTATGAATGTAGTTTTCCTTTTTGGTTAGTTGTGGAACAAGAAAACGAAGGGATGCGGCTTTTGAGCCAGCGAGAATGCCGGCAGGCTTTGGAGGAAAATGGAATAAAGAAAGAGATATGTTTGTTGTTATAAGAATGTTTGTGGCAATAATACGAAATGTTGAAGCACTCACACAAACGGTAAGAAACTGTAAAAAAACGGTGGAAGAAGCACTGTGAGAAGAACTGCCACGGATAGAAAAATGATTCAAGCACAAAAGCAACTTTCACCAGTTTTCTTTTTTGAATCCTCTTTGGACCGGTTTGTATACTTATAAGGATTGTATTAGAGTCCACAGCAAGTCTCTATGCGTAATCAGCAGGACTTTTTTTTATGTAGACATGTATACATTCGGAAGTAAAAAAGATAATTTGGGGACTTTGATTACTTTTCCTTGTTTTTTCCTACAGCGTTTTAACATTAGCATCTATACCAAAATGGCAAATCCAAGAGTAAGAATAGAATGACGTGCAGAGTGACGCTAGAAGAAAAAGCAGCCGTAGGGATTCCCTTGCTGAACTAAGCACATCAAAAAACTTTAATGAACAAGATTTTGTCAAAATCAGCTCAAAGTCGCGATGTTATCGTATCATTAATATATTGTGTAAAATTTATAGATTTGTTCAGCTCACTTTCACTACTAAACGCCTTGGGGCACAATGACACGACGATGTAAAGTTGACGTAATCATAATTCTAAAAAAAATCTCGGTTTGAAAAAACTTGTGAATAAATGTAACAAGATTCACTAACTGTAACACTGAGAATTATGCCAATTACTAGACAGAAAAAATTGGATATTACAGAAACGTTCCAATTTATCACGTAAGCTATATAAGTACACTGAAGAATACAAAATAGATGAAATGGTTGGAGTGAAACCGATTCATTGAGACTGAGTAAAATTTCAGAGCATTCTTTAATACCGAATCGGGGTAGTGTGAAAGTATAAAGGGTTGCGTGTTCACAATTTTTCAACGTTAAAGATGAAGGGAAAACCCTGTTGCATCGTGTGGCAATGGCTGTACACGCTCCTGTTTTGCTGCGAAGAGTAAGACCACTTCGAGTAGACTGAAAGGCTTCACCGCTCAAAGCTCATGTTTTCATGTAGAACTTTCTCGTCTGCACGACAAAGTTACTTCACTCGCGCGGGTTGATACTACTGCTTTCTTTCTACACTTTCTCTACACCTATACAATTTTGGTGGCGTAGTAGAATACGAGTAAAAATCTGATGGGATAACTAGACTGTTTTTGTGGAGTTCATAACTATCATCGTACCTCGGAAGTAGTGAAATGGCATTGTAGAAACGTCTTGTGAAATTGTTTGTACACCACCGCTTCCCTTTTTAGACTTGCATGGCTGCTGAATCATGCAGAATATGGCTCATGGTTTATCAAACAAACTGAACGTATTCAGAATACGTAAAGCTGCATAAAAGTACATTTACTCAATTTT
The DNA here is from genome assembly GCA_034699025.1 of Entomobrya cf. arborea Gr-Col-00668. Classification (NCBI taxonomy): domain Eukaryota; kingdom Metazoa; phylum Arthropoda; class Collembola; order Entomobryomorpha; family Entomobryidae; genus Entomobrya; species Entomobrya cf. arborea Gr-Col-00668. Next base: position 21,638 of record JAQIWN010000655.1, on the reverse strand, counting down.
TCTTTGCAATTTATGAGATGCGCTTAAAGTTAAAGCTTTAAATGAGAATTTTTTTCGAGTGTGCTTGTTAGTCTGGGAAAGTTTAGAATTTGTGACAAATGCATGAAAGATAAATATTTCAGTAATGTTTTTACCCATCGTATACAAATGCATGGGGAACTCATTTCATTTGATACTTGATAGGTGAGAGACCTCTATCATTTGATTTAAAAATTTGCTAAGTTATGTATGGACATTTATACACACAAATGGTGTTAAATACTTCGCGAAATCTGAAACGTAGGTAACCGTATAGCTAAACTCAGGATTTTAGATTGTTGCATATAACAGTTCTTTGAATTAAATTACAATTTACTATGAATTTAACTTTTATGGATTGTGATTGAATTGTACATTGTATTTGCAAGGCAGCAATAAACAAATTATTCATTTATGAAGTAGACTATACGATGAGTAAATAGTTACAATAGAAATGTCACAAATTTCGTCGCACAATCTTAGTAACAAGAACAATAGAAACTATCAAACGCCGAAAAAGCAGCAGACGAGATTCCTTAAAAGTATTTATATAGTGGTCAGCCATATCAGAGTTTCCATAGTTTGTAAGTGATAAAGGTTAAATGATAAAAATGGAGACTAATTGATTTATCTTTATATATTATTCAATGTATTTTAAAGACGTGTTGCAATACTAATAAAAGTGTCTACCGCACACCTGATATTTACCCTGAAGTTTATCAAATTCTTTGATATTCCATATGTATGAATCATGTTATAGTCCTCTTCCCAAGCAAGTTTACAAGCAGTGCAAAACTGTAATGTTTAGCAAAAAGACTGCTACGAAGTAATTACTTTTTGTCTTAATCTGCAAGACAAAAACTGAATTCCTTAATAATAAAATAAGATTAACCGAAAATCAGTGTATTTTTATTTTTTAAATCTCACGAAATATTGGACATGGACTGTATCTTATAAATCTACATTAAATTCAAAATCTACTGCAAGTATCTGATACAACTAAATCTTAAATATGAAGTGTGAAACGCTACAGATTTTCTTATTTTCCGCATGTATAAACACATTCAATTACCAAAGCAATATTTTGTTTGTTGATGATAATTAGATTGTACTAATCAAATAAACTTGATGAGAAACTTATTAACTTTTTTTTAAATATCAACTTCTTTTGTAAGCCCACACAAGCGTGGATTTTCTTGTAAATCAAAGAAAGTTCTTCGATAAAGTTTCATATTAAAACAAAAACATGGCATATTTTTATGAATGAATTTCATTATGGCTTTGGCTTTAAGTATTCTCTAAGGAAACGGTTTGATACATTCAAATACTTTTTATGAATCGATGCTCTCCAAAGTAAGATGGCTTTGAGATGATTCTCCAAAGAACTAAACATGTAATATATTCAAAAAGCAACGGGTAGTTAAAGTACTTGTAAATACGAATATTTTATCAAATAAAATATATCCTTGTAAGTAAAGCATTAAAGTTGCTAATGTACTTGTAGTATGCTTGTAATATTTGTACTTGAGTTATTCAAAGGAATAAGGTATTACATTGAATTTGAACGCTTCAGCAAAAACTTAAAGTAGGTGGAAAAAACGGGAATGGGAATTCACATCAAAAGCGAGCTAAAAGATGAAGACAGAATATAAATTAAAATTCTTGAGAAACTCACCTGTTCTTCTTCCCGATGCGCGATGTTTGGAACGAACAGAAGAATATTTACATTGCAAGATACATTTTTTGAGATGGCAACTACTGGCAAAAGACTTCGCACTTCAATAAACAAAAATGGTTCCCCACTTTTAGAAGACAGTATGCATTTTGTTCAATTTTGAGGTGCAAGCAAAGACCCGTCATATTAAATTGTAAATGCATATGTGTAGCTGTGTTATTACATTGAGCTATAAGTTATTTAACAAAAGCATGGCAAAACTAAGTGGTTGGATGAAATAAAATTAGGTTTTTATACGAAATTTGTGTATTGCTTTCTTTCATAAAAAAAATTAGTTCAAATTCACAACTAAAAATTTCGTGAATTAATGATAAAGTTGTTCTGTAGCAGAAAATACGAAATTCCGCATCTTTTTTCGTAGCTAACTGTAACTTTAGATTGAAGTTTACTCTTGATGAGACTGTTTTGTAGTTTTTCGGCTGCCCTTGAAACAACAGTTTAGCCTTGAAAACCAAATTCAACATACCTACCTACATACGATGTGTCTGGCAACAGTGGGAACAAGACAAATGTCAGCTTTTCGCCAACTATTTAATGATCGAATGTATACGAACCTATCTGTTCTTTTGGCTCAAGATTTGAGATAAGTCGACGTTTGCAGAACATTAAGTATATAAAAAACCAATATTAAATTGTCTTTGTCCATAATATTCATTTTTTGTGTTCACTTTTATCACATCGCTATTGTCTATACATACTTGTATTCTTTATAGGTCGTGGCGATCCGAGTCCTTTAGGTGGTACGACCTGCTTCTCACTTTTTGCAAAAGTCCACGTTTTGTAAAAGTTCACGTTTCATGATCAAAGTGGAGCTTGTGTCTGGTTCTGGTGTACGAGGTAGATAATATGAGACAACTGGGGAAAATCTTACCATAAAGCCAATGATAGTTTCATCGGTGTATTGCTATAAAAAGACAAGCTATTGTTAAGTTAGAAGATTAGATGAGATGAAACACAATAACGTTAGATTCGCGCTGAATCGAATCGTGGATCTATTTTTGTCTTTTAAGTTGAATATGCGTGATTCCGAAAATATATATGCTCGTTGCATTTTCGTGCTACTTCACTGGATTAAAGAAATGAAGAAAAAACTTAATTTTGAGTTAATTCACATTCCGAAGTTGTTACAAATCTACATGTGCAAAAATAATAAGCATATGGCTATCTTCCTATTGAAAGTTTTTTTTTTGATTTCGATGATAGTTTGTAAATATTTGGCAATTGAAGTTTTTTGATGATCGTTACGTTAGCTTTCTCCAATAAAAACTTTCTGAAACAATAACAAAATGAAAAAATTCAAATCAGTATTGCTGAAACATTTTAAAATTTGGAGATACTGAGAATGTAAGAAAAGACTTTTTTCTTTAGATTCATGTTTTTACAATAAAATTTACTGACTGACTACGGCTGGGTTATTGTATTGAATGATGCTTAAGTAGCATAAAACCTTGAACTTTGAAGTAATAAACTTTCTTATTTTGAAAAACATTATGAACGACTGAAAGCAAACATAGCTGTAATTTACTCTATGACAACAAAACCTATATTTGCACGAAGGCAAATTTCTTAGGATCACGTTAGATTTGTAATACCCGAACTACTTTATTTTGAAATCTCACTCTTCTATATATGTAAATTCCTATTTCTTTGAATATTAATAAACAGCTTACATCAGTTAGTAAGCAAGCAGTGTTACAATAATAAAACGCAACGTTTTCCTGAGTTTGTCAGATTTTAAAAATTCTTCGAACACACAGACCTAGTCTTTTTAATGATTTATAAAATACAGCAAAAACTGGGTCTAAAAATAATGCCAGCTTTATAAATTTGGTGTTTGATTTCTTGGTGGAGACGAATGATAATGTATGGTAGATTTATCATCCTAAACTCTAGCAAAAAACAACTATGTTCGATTACTTTAACTAAAATAAAATGGATACGCCTATAACTATAATGCTCCCAAATAATGATGTTAACGTAACAATGAAATATAGTAAAATTGGCCCTCCCGTCTGCCAGCAGTTAATCATGAGAAATCATTTAGTCTATCTGAGAGTTGATCGAAACAACTTTTGATTATGGCCCAGTTGACTCCAAAAGCTCCTCCTTTCCCTTTCCTCGTCTCACATGTTTTCCTTAGATTCAGTTTTCTTTACTTTCACTTTGTGCATTTTAGATGTATTTATAGGTACGCATATAATTTATTATGCCCATAATAAACAAAAATACATTGGCAATTTAAAACTCAATTTTGCACAAAGAATTACGTTAAAAAAGACACTACTATATGCCCTGCCCTTAATGTTTCCTTTCGTCCAAAAACACACACAACATAGCAATTTCATACATTTTTCTGTACGATACTGCAAGACATAGTGATAGAAGGAAAATAAATGACATCGCGAACTTTCCAAGCCAAATAAAAACCAGAAAGCGATGAAAGGACATTATAGTGACTGAAAATGCTATCATATCATATACTTTTTTCCACGAAAGATAAAAAAAAAGATACAGTGTACATGTACATCCCCTATCATCTTAAATGTTTACTATGCCAAGTGATTTGTTGGTCACAGTAATGGATCCATTAAGAAGAGGCAAGCCGATTTCTGTTGATTTAACGTTGTTTCGCTACACAAGCAGGTAGACATAGGCAGGTTTAAGAAACGACTAGTTAAAAATATTATGAGCCATGCAAACCCTTGCGCGTCTTTCTTTACTTTTCGTGCTTTTTATTTGAGTAGCGCGTAAATACCTAACAACTGCTATGGATACACACTTATTCTCATAATCTGTATCTCTTGCCAAATATTTGGTTTCCAGTAAAAACAACATTCGTACCTTAGTAAACTATTCTTCAGATTTTGTTAGTCAAGTTGGGTAACATATTTTTTTAATTTTATTATCAAAAAATTCGAATTAGTTCATACTTGCTTATAACATTAGTAACAAGTTTATTTATCACCAGATCAGATCATGAGTTCACAACAAGTAAACACATGAAGTCTATAATATCTTCCTCTGACGGAAGTACGCATTCTTTTCCAATGTCTGCTTTCCCATTTATTTCCCTTATTACAGCGTTTACTTCTACTCAAAAGAAAAGTCGAATTGGTCTTACGCTACTACTACTATACTCACTTTTCTACTATCATTTTGACTTCAATGATTAGTTCTTCACACACAGCATGACTCCGTTCGTTCAATGTACCTGTAAGAAAACCGTACAGAATGCCCTAAATGGGAACATGGATAACAGGCAGCAAGTTTCCCTAACAACCTATATATATAGCTGTACAAAATAAGCCGCTTTTGTCCTTTCCTTTGAACTTTCATCATCATTCTTATCCGAAACTCTAAAAGAAAATACTAAAATATATTTATATATTAATGTTCAAATGTTTTGTAGCAAAAAAATGGACTTGTTAGTGTTGTACACTTTAAGTAAACTTGAAGAAATACATTTTCATTCATTCTTGGGATGGCAATGAAAACGACAACTTTCTCTTGTTATGGTCCCTTTAAACATATTTATCATGTGCTGCCGTCAGAATACGAAACGAAATTTAGAATTGATAAGCAGACTTGTACTTACATTACATATTTGTCATTATCTTTGTAACACACATAACCGCTCTCGTTTCCTTTTTTATCTTTATTATTGTTTTGACCTAGGCGGTTTGTCTAGAACGAGAAGTCTGCGACAAAATACATCAGAAAAACAAAGCTCTTCAAGGAAGTATACTAGGCTGCATGTCATATGAATTATTTTGTTAGACCAGTATTTCTGGATGTATGTTGTATAATATAGATAGTGTGTACTTTACGACGTATGTAATTGAATAACGCTAAGCACGATACAATTCGTGTGAAATATAAATTTATTTTATAACTTGTTTGTCTTAATAATTTGTACGCTTTAGTTTTTTGCTTGCTGGGTTTCTGGCCATGGCATTTGTCAGCTAGTAAAGTACGCAAACGCAAGTTTAGTACACATTGCCAAAGGGACTGACAAATATATCGGTCATAAATATGAAGTGTTTTGTTGTTCCTTGTGGCTCTGCTTATTTCAACGTTAGTCTAAAATATATGGTGAAAGTAGGGGAAATCACAGTATTTAGTAAGCACTAGGGATTGTGGGCTGTTGTAAATGTCCTGGGTAGATTGTGCACTACACGATTTCAGTTTTTACCTGGAATGTTGCCAGGAGAGTATTCCTTCGTTATCCTTTTCGCAGTCTTCCAATCACTTTCTTTTTCGAGAGTGTGTTAGCCTTTCCTGAGAATAGAGTCGGACCCATCTCAATGAAGACCTCCGGAAATTGAAAATATACTGACAAGGAAACCAATAAAAAATCACATTTTGCGCATTGTACACACACATGACACTGAAGTAAGATTACTAAAAAGGGAAAGCTGTGATGTGAACATCATGAAGTGTTTCATTGGAGAAGGAATATAATATTAATATATATGAAAGGGTTAAACTTATATGTTCAACTGGCAAACAATTTTCAAATCCATCACAATTTCCAGCACTTGAGTGGTTTATTCATGACAGTGCACACAGGAGTCTTTCCATTATTTTATCAAATAGAAAAAGGTCATAACTGAATTTGTTATTTATTAGTCAGTAGCTTGCCACGAAAGGTTGTAATGATCATGTGGCTGGTTTTTATCACAACCATAACAGCGTATTATTTCAAACGTTATAAATACCATAGGCAACCACAAAGATGTCCATTACAATAGATGAATGGTCCAATTCCAAATGTGCATTGGTATTTCTTCACTTGTTTGAGTGGCCTACACAGCATAGAAAACTTCTGGCCTTTTAATGGTTAATTATTATAATGGTAGATTAAGCACCGGTTACAAAAAGGAAATAGTGTGAGATATGCACGAAACTGAATAAAAAATATAGTTTTTAGAAAAAAGTAATATTAATTATAAATAGAAACTTAGCGTTGGTTTTAAATTAACTTTTAAGTTTTAAATTGAGAATTCATTTATCGGGATTCGTTTTCAAGTATCAGCCAATTGCAGTTTTTTATATTCGAAATTAATTTGATGCTTTGATACAAATAATATGCTATGCAAGAGTTTAATTATTAAGTACTCTTTTGAGAAAAAAATGTAAGAACATGACTTTTTGTCAGTGACGATAATATTGTATAATGGTAACTTTATTGAACATCATCAGCAATAATAATGACATATTGATATTCATGATATATATAATATATTATTTTCATTTATGTTCAGCGTAATTATCTAAAGGTAGTTTTTTTTGGTGGTAGTGCTCGGCTGAAGTAGATAATCTAGAGAGTTTATTGTTTTTTCAAGCCTTTCTTAACAATGTCTTGAACATATCGTCAATCGTCGCCCTCATTTTAATTTTTTTCACCTTCTGCTGTTGAGTACACTACAAACACGCGTACACGTATTCCGTCTGTTTTCCTTTCAATCAAGCAAAAGATTCGCTTTTCTTAGCAGATGTCGCCTAGCACAATCCATGTACATTATTTTAATTACTTTATTATTTCCGGTAAATATTTTATTTTTTATTTTTTACCATTTACCATTAATATTTTTGTTAAAATGGATTATAAAAACGAAACAGGCGAACACTTTGCTATATTTTTTGTTGCTTTATATTTTTAGATTTTTTTTACAATTTCTCCTTTTGCCCTCTCACAAATACGCCACTCAATTGTGACCCAATGTGTTACAATATGAGATATTATTTACTAATATGATTTCTTCCTTGCCTTCTCACCCATATTAGCGTTTTGTAGCAGAGATTTCTTTTTTTATTGACAATCACACAAATCGAACCTGATATTTTACGATCCTTATGTATGTTTAATTATCATTTACATTCTGTATGTATTTATTTTATATATGCAAATTCAACTACAATTATTGGATTAAATTGCCATGTTTATTATTGTTTTTACGCTTAATATATAATTATTATTCGAATCTTCCCCAGCTCTTCAGCATGCTTTTCTGATGTTTAATACATTCGTAATAATTGTAGTATCTTTATGTAATGCTTGTGTACATATTAATATAATTTATATATCAAGTATAAATTTTGCTTACATCAAATTTTCTCATTATTTAATTTTTTCACATTTTTTTTGTTTTTTTTTTTATATTTTTTAAAATTACGTGTACTTGTGTACCTACATCTTGTTTCCGCTATGTAACAATACCAATTAAATGAAATGATTGTACTTGCAAGTGAAACACAATCTATTCTGAAAATACTAATTTTGCGCTTGAAGTATGTACAAACATACTTAATAATAATAAGTTAGCATCAGTTTAATTTATAGGAATACGCTGTACCTATCACAAAATATTACGAGAAAAGGATACGATTTTAACTCACTCAGTTAATGAAGCTTGCCTGTTTTTTAAGTAAAGAATATGCACATAATAATCATTAATTATATAAAATATACCATAAGATGATGTACACACCCGAAAATCTTACATAATATGGCGAGTAATTACTGGATAATTCAATCTATATACGCTACTTAACAGTCATGATCATGAACGTTTGTCAATAATCATAAAACAGCACCAACAACTTTTTTTGCGGCAATTACATTTAGAAAAAATGTACTGTCGTGGATAGAACCTAGGAAATAATCAAACTTTTTTAACTCGTCCATTTTGTTGTTTTTGTGAGCATTCAATTCAGAGAGTTGCCTAAGAAATTTGAAAACACAAATCTGGTAAAGAATCTTCGGCGTACTTATATATTTTTAAAAATTAATTCAAATAAACTGACGCACTTCTCCTTCAATTTTGACGCATTAAACAGAGTAACCTTGAAGATTTCTTAAATAAACCTAAAGTTTTTTACTTGGCGCATTTTAAATGTTTAATTTAACAATCAATGGTAATATAATCATTTCACTTAAAAGTTCAATATATTCACTGTGTAGAAATGTACATCATCATCATCATAAAATATTTTGACTTTCCTTAAAAGATAATCCAAATCGTTCATGTTTTTAATCTCGAAATTTTTCCTTTTGAACAACATGGTTCTTGAACAAACGTAACTAACTCATGTACCAAATTTATCTTTGCGTGAGAGATACAATAATTGTCACAAAAAACGAATACCGAAGTGCAATAACAACGCGTTAGCAGTCATTCGTAATTTTAAAAATCTGTCCTTTATACAAAGGTGTTATATTTGAATGGAGTTAATTTGAAAAAAAAAAACAGACAAATGACATTTTAATTTTGTTTTTAAACAAAATAAAATAAAATTGGCAAGTAATACATTTTTTAAGTCTAGTTTAAAACAATTTTTGTAATAATTGTTCAAATCATGATATTTTGAAGAAAATATTAGAGGAATTTTTTGAAAAGTTATTTTTTCTAAAATAAATAAAATTTTGTTATTGTTTTCTGTTTGATTACACATGCAAGCTTGAGTGTGATGGTAGCCCTATAATTAAGTATTAAATGACAAATACACAATTTATGCGAATGTGTTTTTATTGTATATATTTTATTATTTTCATGTACGTAAAAGTTTGTTTGTTACTTTATGAATCAGAAAACCATTATTGTTTTCAGTTACACTGGTAAACGTTGTGGAATATTGTATCTCTAGCAGTTTTCAGAATTCTCTGAGTTTATACATTAAAATTATGAATATCCACACTTCATATGAATTCTTAATTTTTGTTAGATTTTTTTTTGTAATTTTAACTTAAAGCTATGCGTACAGACTATCTCAACCTAACATTCTATTTGCTAAATCACTTAAATTTAAATTTTATTGTTGTTGTATTTCATCTTACTCTAATAAATTAAAGTCCCTTTGAATAATAATAGTTTATTGTTTTCCAGATGTAGTAAATATTGTTTTAACTATATCGGCAGAGGAGCCAATTTTTATTGTTTAATGATCTGGAATTACTGATCATCCAAACTATTCAAAGTAGTAGCGTAGTAATAATGGTAGTAACTTGGATGATTTGTGCAGTTAATCAAAAAGTTGTAGCATTCTGTTGTGTAGCTAAAAAGTATGCCAAATGCTTCCCTTGTAATGTAACATATTTATATTTTGGTTTCAATTTTGTAATTTGTATTACATGACTGTTCGGTTTGTATCCCAAATATAAAAGTATTACATGCTGAATATCATTATTATAGATATTTTAGTAGAATACATATAACTGTAATGATATGCGTTGTTTGTTTCCATCTTGTTTGCAATAATGCAATTTAAAACACGTTTTATGATGACCTACACTTGTTACATGTAAAGGATTTACACGCACTGCGCTATATTCAATTTCCAATTATGGAGCGTCGATACAAAATCAAATATTTTTTTTGTTGATTTTTTAGTATTTTCTAAATTAAAAAAACATAATGAATATATATTGTAAACAGCAGACCCATTTTGCCTACGCAATAATCACCAATCTAAGAATGAAGACGTAAAAACCGTATTCATTAAAAAGTAGAACTGAACTTTCAATCGATTAAAATCATGCGATTTCGCACTTAATTATATTCTCAATTGACAATATAAATTGACAATAATTCTAAGTTAGCATAGCATAAACCATCACTAAAAATAATTATTTTAATGCCTAATCATATAAACAATCAATTCACAGTGCTAAATATAAAATATTTATACATAAAGCAATAACAATTTAGTAACTTCAATTACTCAATCAATAATGTAGTTACGTAGTATTGATTACTGATTAGGGTGAAAACCTTTTAGGAGGTCGTCCTTAAACCTATCTGTTTCTTGTTTTGATATGTTTAGTTTCGTGTATGGCAATCATATTTTTTTTTATTTAGTAAGTCATTTAAAAGTTTTTGTGTAAGTTTTAGTAAGTGGTAAGTTGTCACCTTTACCTGATATGTTTGGATTTTCAGTTTTTGAAGATTTCTTTTTTTAAATGTTTATGGTAGTGGTAGTGTATTAGATTTAAGAGTATATATTTTAACGTAACATTTTATAGATAACGATATAATAATAATACAACGAACCCCTTGTTTGTGTATATATATATAATATTTCTGCTTTTCTGCAGTACAATCTGAGTAACAAATAAATTCGTAGATTAATTTTACTGTTTAATTTTTAAAAATACTAATACGATATCAACATGTAACATTTCTAAATCTACTTATTTTTTTGTTATACATATCCATACATGTATGCATTTGCACGCTTCTTTATCGGTAGTGTATTAGCGCGAAGACAATTTTAAATGTTCAATGTTATAACCCCAGTTATAATATAATTACTTAACTTATGACGATTTATTTGCGATTTGTATCTTCCAACAAGTAAAAACAAAGTATGCATGCATTTCTTTTTTTATGATAATGGTTGAAGTAGACACATCTTACAGCTTACGTTTTTTCCTAATTGCATAGTTTATACACATGTCGTAACAAAAGTAAAACAGAATCGTATTTTATCGCATTGGCTAAAAATGACGTAATTTCTAGTAATTATTATTTTTTGTTTGGTATTTGGAATACCTTGAAATAGCTACCAGCTGTACAATTAAAGTACATTAAATCTAAATCGAACCTGTATATTTTATATTTTTAAAATTTAAATACACTTTTTATAGTATTGTATATTGCACCAACTTATAATCTTTTTATTTTCCATTTTAACTGGAAATCAGTAAGTTTGTCTCATGTTTTATAAAGCCCTTAAGTATCTCTTAAAATACTTAGAGTAATGTAGTATGTGGTATATGTTTTTGATATGCTAAAATGTCTTTCTGACGTCGATTTTTTAAAGCCTTTTGTGGCCTTATATCAATAGTAATCGATAAATTAATTTTACAACAATAATTTTGAAGATGGAATTCGTTTTTTTCCTCGTGACTGAACAGATAACGATTTTTTGCCTTTCCTACTGGATTTTTAAAAATTTAGTTGTAATACATATTATCATTTAATGTAAAACACTTCACTGGACAACTGCATTTTATTTTTATTTTTTTCATTTATGCAAACATGCTCGGTCCGGCCGAATGAGATCGTTTGAAAAAATGTCGAAAGATTGAAACCAATTTTTAAAATATATTTATACCAGTTTAAAGCACAGGCTTTTGTATTATTCTTATTATAAGAACTACTAAAATGCTTTCCCATCACATAATCATAATTAGAACAAGTTCGAAAACGTACAAGCTGGAATAAAGAAATAAAGTTAATGCCATCTTGTATTTCGAGAACTGGTAATAAAATTCAAGAACTAGACATGAATCATGAAACGTCATGAAATCAATTATATAAAAGTAACTCATTCGTGAATAATTATTAATATAATGGTTCTCCGCCTATTAAAAATCGTTTCACCGTAAATCCTTACAAATTGGAAAAAAATGAGAATTCCGACATCCGTCTATTTTTAAATGGACATGGTAAAAATAAGGGAAATACATTATAGACTTATAGACAGTTTTAAAATGTTTCTAATTTCCTGCAAAAAGCGTTTGGTCACAGCATCTTGATTATATATTACGTTACCATAATATATTCTACGATGACAATAAAACTCTCTAGTACTCGTAATCAAGGAATTCCAGGCGTACAAAAATGGTTAGTGGTTTGTATATCAGTTATTACAAATGTACATAATAGTTCATTTTTTATATGATGGAACATTTTACAGATGCGTTTATTATATAAACTTTATTCTATGTCAGTTATTAATAAGTAAGTTAATGTTATTTTTTGTTTTTTCCAGCCGATATCTCAGAAGCACCTCGATTTTGTATGACCAGTGACTGACTGATGAATGAACAGCTAATACAGTATAATTGGAGCATTTTCGATGAATGTATTTAATGACTACTCTACGAGATTTAACACGAAAATCGATTTTAATAGCATGTTTGCATCTTAGTATTTCTTGTTAAAACAAATTTACAACTAGACCAATGTTTCATCAATCAGCAGGCTTGTCAAATTCAGTTATTTCTTGTATACGAATATTTATGACTTAAAAAGGTAAAAGTAAATAATTACTTAGAAATAAAATTTAGTCAAATGAACGTATACAGCGACATACTTTCAACAGTATATTACCAGCTTTTAACTTGGTTAAGTCATCGTTTTTAATTCTACTTCTAAATATGTTACAAGAGCAGTCAAGTAAAGAGGAATGTATAAGAATTATCCTGGAAATGCCTTTAGTCAACTTATCATGTTATCAGATAAAATGCAGTGGATGACTTCATTCTTGTTGTAGTCCGTTGGGTAAACAGTAAAAAAAACATTTTTTTTCTGTCATAGACTAAATGTTTAGATGCATTTAAATCGTGATTTTTCACATTGAAGCATTTAGTTTTTTATACATGATGAACATTTTGGTAAGGTTCTGTACTATTTAACTAACTGAACTTAGACAAAAACCTGCGTGAAAGATGAATCAGTTATTTTAGAGGGAAAAAATAAGAGGACATAATTCGCATACTATACAATATTTCTGACTGCTTGATTACAGGATAAACACTTGGATGAATACTAATTAAAGGAGCTGTATTTTTGATTTCGAAGATTTTTATGGAAAACCATTTGGAATTTTCGCGACATTACGAAGAAGACATGAAGTAAAAGATAGCATTGATTATGCCACATTCCAAATTGGTGTACTTATGTAAATTGTGTACCAGGGAAGAGCCATTCTTATAATGTACACTTTCCTGCAAGTTTTCACTTGCCTTCAAAGAAAATTAAGCATACAACTCGTACGCATTAAAATAAAAAGATTATTAATTAAGATTGACCCATTAAATTATAAATATAAAATGGTATAATCATTTAATAAGATAAAAAGGTGAACAAATATCCGTCCGGGAACCATTTTAGTCGTAGTGCCTGTAAGATAAAGTTGATGACGAGGGGTTGAATAAGTTGACACATGTTTTCCGCGCAGTTTTCGTGAAAGGTACGAATTTTTTGTGGTTAGAAGTAGTTGGTGGCTAAGCAATCATCCGAATCTCGTCAATGAGGCAAAACTTGGACAATGGCAATGGTTGCTGAAACAGTTAAAAATCAACGAGAATTCCTTACAGTCTTCTAGCCAATATTCCTTTCATGGTATTAAATATAAATTATGTATGTTATGTACGCATTTTGTACAAAAAGTTAATGTATACATAAGTGTTTTAAACACATCACGCAACCAAATTAATATTACTCAATACAAACAAGCATATTGACACAGGTACCGTATATAAATATATTAATATCGAGGTAAAATAAAACTGTCTGCTTTGCACTTTTTTTACAAAGTCATCTACTTTCTCACGAGTTTACGTTAAGTTAGAGGTAATATCGAGTTACGAATAATATGAATACCAAACCAACACAGATTAACCAGCAAACTAAAAAATATACAACGCATAACGCATGTCAAACAACTAACATCACAATAGTATATGTAATTAATTACGTATAACTATTTTCTCAACCAACTTCAGCCTATGTAAAAATGCATGTTCTTTCATTAAACGTATTATTCACAAAGTCGTTTCAATTTCAAATTATGTGTGTGTGTATAGTTTGTTAATTAGATTGTGTTGTGTTGTATGAAAAGTTTTTACTATAAAATAAAAAGTAGTCTTTAGAATTTCTACAATAGTGATCTACCATTTCTCATTACTGCAAACAGATTTGTTAATAGTGCTGAATTTAATTGAACGTTATCTTATCATCTCTTTTAAAAAACTAAAGACTGTGTAGCATATCCGAGTAATATTATTATTCTTTACGAAAGGCATTTCTAATTTGGTTAAAATGAGATAAAGACGTGTTTATTAACGTGTTGCATGAACCAATATTTTTTTGGTTAATTAGTTAGTTTTCAGTGGTAATATATTATAGTTTGTGAAAGATTACTGTAATCTGTTGCTATATTCATTCGCATACTTTAAAATATTGTTCGTATCGAATGTCAATCTGACAGGTGTATATATATTATTTGTAGGTCCTCATGTATTAATGCATGGTAGTTAATTTATGATTAATATATTTGATGAACACAAGTGTTAGACATATTTAAAATGTACTTTTACATCGAACTAATAAGTTGTTCACTATTAGTCATTAGCCCAACTGATAACTTCCAAGAGTAAAATTACTACAGTGTGAGTGGAATTTAGTGTCGCCGGCTCCGATGATAAAGGAAGTAGACTCCAAATAAAACAATGAGAATTATTAATGCCACTATTAGAATGATACCTAATGTAACCAGGAGTTGTCCCGTTACTATCCGGTTGTGAACATCGCCATTTGAACATGGTTCATTTTTCTGTGTAAGCATGGCTGTAAACACATAAAAAAACAAGAAATATTTAAATGACAAGATCATGGTAACATTTAGAAAAGACTGGGGAAATAGAGATACATGTCACTAAAAGCATATCTTTACTTACAAGTAGCTTGCACTAATTGTGGCAGATATTTTTTCCAGAAGGCACACTGCTTGAGTCTCGGACCTCGTCCGATGGTGACTTGTTTGGTCGCGTTAACACTCAATTCCAAAAACTCCCGTCCATATGCCGTATGAACGGGCCAATATAATTTGTTCCACGTCCCGTTGGGGTAAAGGCTAGGGTTCCTGAAATTTTTAAAGTTTTCTCCACAGTAATTATTTCTTTCTTAATAGTCAAATAAACAATCCATTGCACCGCAAATAAATCAAGAGAATCATTACCCCGTTTTGGCGAAGTTGGCCCAATAACGCATCATGAGTCGACTGAGCTCAACTTCCTGAGGGGCATAGCCCTTCGAGGGATCAAGTGGCTCACCAAAAATAAAATTTATTTCATCGGCATGCATTACCCCAGTCCACGATGGCCATGGGTGCTGAGAGGACCGGTGGGTGAAGTAATACATGTATATATAATTGCCAGCCTCGGCGTACCTAATCATACAATTAATCATTCCAATATCATACATTTTTAAGCAATTTATGGCTACAACGATCATTCGCCACACACGAGTCATTATCATTACTTTTTGCATGGCAAATGAATGTATATTCAGTATTTTTAGCAATTTGATTTATGGATAAAACAATTATTGGTACACACCTTAAAGCCAATTCGTTGACATTGCAGGTGAAATGTTTGTCACCGACAATTTTATCAAGGTTATCACGATTTTTAACGGGATCATGTGGGTTGAGCCAGTCAGTGTACTCAAAAATGACTGCCTGCCTCGCTATATTATTCAAGTAGGGATTGAGTTCTCGAACTGATTGAAGAAAGTCTTCCCGGTCTACTAGCACATTTTCCTTATTCTGAAATAGGTTTGTTAGGTAGTAGATAATAAAATAGTTGCCCTCCTCAAGGTTGCTTCCCAATAGCAAAGGCGTCTGTTTGAAGTGACCATTTTTCAAGGCCACGTCTGGCATTTCGTCCAGAAATGATCCATCTAGTACTGGCACGAATGGAAACTCACAAATTCCTAATGTCCCCCATTCCTTCGACACTAGTTCTGATGAGTTGACTGTCCTTAGGCATGCCACTACATCATTTATTCTGAAATTATAACCAAAACAACGACAAACATCACATGAAACGCACTTGTACATCTTTCACACATTCAGTTTAAGCATTTGCACATTATACATTACATGATATATCAAATACATACACTCATTGACCCCTGACACATTGTTTTACAATTGGCAGTCACATTTTTCTCATACGATTTATTCACATTGCCTGATAAGATCTTTGTGTGTCCGTCAGTCTACAGCCTACACACTAAATTACACTTTTACTTTATATAATATTTTATTTGTCCATTATTACGAAGTAGCCCATCATGCATTGTTACATTGTATAATTTATTATTGTTGTTTAGTGTCGCGTCTACAAAAAGCCCCGTGAAAAGTAATACATTAAGTAGGCTGACATAAACTCTCAAACATATTATAACAGCTTAAAAGAAATTCACGATTACTCGTTCGCTACTTTTCTATTTCATACCATACTTTTATTTTTTGTCTGCAACATTGTATTATTTGATTTTCATCGCCACTCAGTTGCCTTTGGGCTTCATCAAAACACTGTGAAAAGCAACTCGTCACTGCTGACAAGAGTTCTACTGTTGGTCATCATAATCGTTTCGTGCATTAAACTTAATAGCACACAAAAACCATTTTCACCGGATTACTTTTAATGGTAATGGTTGCCATTTTCACTCCACTCACTACTACCAGTGAAGTGGACTGCGCGATGCGATATAAGTGTACATGATCGAACTCAAAGGGCAAACTATACAACCAGGCTCAGCATTAAGCCAGCTTATATTTTTAACGGTAAATTGATACAGTGGTAGTTTCAGAGTGAGCCATCTAAATTCAAAGCTCTCCTTTGTAGCCAAGCCCCAATGACCTCGTTAGGCAAGCACATTCACATTCATTTCCTGTAGTAACTACCGTAAATTATACAGTGCCAAACACTTGGACTGGTTTGGTACAAATTAGCTAGAAGCATGCAGATAGCAATTCCAAAGAAAAAAAACGAGACAAAAAACTTTTTTTTTTTGACAGGAAACAAGTTTTGAGAAGTTATTTCTTCGAAAATTAGACAGCTCGGATCAAAACTGTTCCTTTTAGATAGTATGGCAGTTGTTGGTGGTGCATTTGTCATGAAAGAAAATGTCGACAAAATAGCTAAGTGGTACGTACGCTCAAGGAAAGTAAATGCGTGGTCCCACTGAGTAAGCCCATACGGAAACAAAGGTACATATCATGACACCACAACCACACCTTCCCCATTGTATGAGTTAAGCCCCTCTGATATGCTCACATCAACAACATGAGCACAAATAATACATAGTACACTTGCCCTACTGGGAAACTTTCTGCCAACAGCGCGCTGTACGTTTCCGCAAATTTCAAGCATTGCAATTATTTCCATGTTTCGTTATCAACAAATTCATATTATTTGGACATGTAATATACATGTAATATGCAAAAGTTGGAAGTAATGTTAGTGTAATCATAATCTCTAATGTATTGTGTGACAAGAAAAAAGCAAGCTTTTATGGCAGAAAAAACTGGTAAGAAATAGAAATGCTTGTAAGAGGCTCATTTAATTCTAATTTCTTTTTAAAAGATAGTTTAGTTTGGTGGGCTTAGTTAGGTTTTTGCACTATCCTACTAATCTCAAGTTTTTAAACTGTACAAAGAGATCACTGAGGTTGCACACAACGTTTTAGTTTTGTCATTAGAAGTGAGTGTGTATAGCCTATTCAAAAACTCTCACTTTATTGTTGTAGCACGTGGAAAGAAAATGTGTGACTTTTATCGAACAATGTAACCGATGGAGGTGTGAAGTGGAAAGAGAAAGCTCACAGAGCAAACTGCCATATTTGCGTCAAATTTTTGGGGAGAAATGTTAAAAACTTTTATGCATATAATTTAAGCAAAGGAAATTTAAAAATTAATCATTGAATAATTTTTCAAAAGAAGGTTGTTTTCCAAATATACAATGCATTTTTAATGAAAATTTATCAATCATCCGATTCTATCATGTTTGTTCGTATAACTTTCTCTATATATTTATAAAAATTAAATAAAAATCATATTTTTTATGCACGCATGAACGTTACTTTATGCAGAAAAAAATCCTTTGTTTATCATGATAGTATTTATTTTCTAAGGTATTTAATGAGCTTACGAGGCATGTATCCCAACGTGAACCCTCAGAATTGCTTCGTATTTTGGCAATAGTTAGCTACCAATATAAGATAATTATTGCCGAAACCATTGGTCTCCATGGCCACCCTCTGCTGAGTAGCACAACTTTAAATTTCTTGTCTTTAGACGAATGGTTTCCCCGTTTGACTGTTTATTAGATTTTGCTGTCTCTGTAATGGGTTTCTGTATTATGTTTCCATAAACTTGTGTGACTAAAAATATTTTACTGTCAATTTTAATGTTAGTTTATGCTTTTACTATGGCAAAATACAAATAGCATATTCCGTTTTCAAAGCTAAAATGTCGATGTAGTGCTAATTCTGAAATTTTACTTTGAGATTAAATTTTCATCAGATATGATTGTCTTATAGAATTTTAAGAAAAAATGGAAATATTTCATATTCAAAGTGTACTAAAATGAAATTACACAAAAAATAAAACCCATTCTGGAGTCTGCAAATCTACATGTCCAAGCATACGAGTACACTATTCATCTAAAGAAAAAAACTTTAAAGTTGTGCTACTAAGCAGAGGGTGGCCATGGAGACCAATGGTTTGGGCAATAATTATCTTATATTAGTAGCTAACTATTGCCAAAATACGAAGCAATTCTGAGGGTTCACGTTGGGGTACATGCCTCGTTAGTGGATCACTATTATAAGAATTTTACCACGTACCTGTTTTTGTCATGAGGACAGTTGACTGCCTCTGCCAGCCTCAAGCCCCGAAGTATCGACTCCTCTCGGGAAATAAGAGCCCATTGGGCAGTAGCACTTCCGGACTGCAGAATAGCCCGGTTGTATAGGTTGCGACTTAAAGGACTTAGCAAGTGTAAAGAAACAGCCACCGCGCCTGCTGATTCTCCGAATAAAGTCATATTGTCGGGATCACCACCAAAGCGCTCAATGTTGTCCTTAATGAACTGGAGTGCCATTAGTTGGTCAAAGAGTCCTGCATTGCCGGGCACTTCCGGTGTCCCGAAATATAAGAATCCTAAGGAGGCCACCCGGTACTGCATAGAGACCACTAGTACCTGCTCTGTCACGGCCAAGGTTCGGTGGTCGTACACGTCCAGCGTGGAAGTCCCCGAGTAGAATCCTCCACCATACACCCATATCATCACTGCTAACTTTGGTGGTCTATCGCTGCAATTAAAAAGTAATCAGTCAGTAAAATAATTGCTACAGAATTTAATTATACTATTTTAACATATTACATTAGTAATTACATGAGAACTTTCCTATCATTAAAATTAATTGTTTATTTGAATATTTACTGGTATGTATAATAAGAATTTAAAAAATTCATAACATTGGCTTTTTAGTAAATATAAATGAAAACTTGGTAAAACTCTTGCCACCACGATTATATTTGGCGTAATTAGTGAAATCAAAGGAGACATTGATTTTTCTTTTAGCAGGTTCAGCGTTTTAATGAAATTACCTGTGAAGAAAGAAAAGAAGGGAACGCGTACAAAACCTTTGCATCTATTGATCTTCCACACAGTCTGAATTTGAAAGGCATCAAACGAAAGCTTGCTTTCTCCATTGCATTGAGTTAAGGACCGTAACACATGATACACCAATGTATACAAATTATGTTTCCTCCTCACGTAATTTTCTTTATACCCTTCATCATTTGTTCATGTACTTGTATTGCTGCCATCACTCAGCCCTCCTTTCACTCTGACAAATACATACATAATCACTACTCATGCAACCATTTATTCTACTTCTTTGTTTAAGTGTACGGCTGTCTGGGTGCCAGATATATCCCACTACCACCATCTTTTTTATACAAATAAATGAATAAACATTATATATAAAAAGTACGTATTACAAAGGTGCTTATTTTAGTAGACTAATTTGTTTCATTTCAGTTGGGCCAACTTTGAAAGGGAAAGGACCTTACTAATTTTGTACTCTTTTTTTTTAAACTTTCCCATGTACGTATTGTGTGTATGCCTCACACCTTTCCTTTCGCTGATCCTTTCTACACAACCACTCCTCTCTTCTTACTATTTGTTTTGCTGCCATAATGCTTAAGTCGTGGTATCATTCACTTTGCAATATATGAGTGTAGAAGTTTCATGGAATGTTACAAGAAAATCTTCAATCCTCACAGTAGTACAAACTGGATTAGATATGTAATCTAAAAGGTAGAAAAAGAGAAAGCTGCCGTGTGCTTTTCGAGTAATAGATACGAGAGTACATATTATTGCACACTCCTGCCACTACAACGCCACCATTGTGAAAGTGGCCTTGCCTCTCCTTTTCCTAGCTGCTGAGTAAGTGAATACTGCTGGTGCTGACTACCAACAAATATTGCTGCTTTCTCTCCTCTCTCTGTTTTCCCTTCTGGAAGTTAGATACATTTCGATGCGGTATTTATGGCCCGTTTCTCTCCGTCTGACAGCGCACCTCAGGCACCATTATGCGGTTTGCATGTACGTTACATGTGTGTACAATCACTATTTCTTGCTACAACTTCCAAAACCGACCACTTTTACTGACGACTAGTGTTTTGTTGGACTTTCATCGCTCTCCTCCCTTTCTCCATTCCCTGGCTCATACTACTACTATAACTAATAGCACAACAACAACGGGAACCTTTCCTCAAACGCAAGGAAGAAGGATAAAGAAGGGTCCTGCATTTTATGGAGACATGGAGAAAGTATATCAATACGTGGACACTAGGAAAAACGCATTTCATGATACATGTATGATCTTCTTTTTCTTCTTTTCCCGTCACTTTTCCATTTCAAATAATACTTTATTTGCCTACTTAGATTGTTACTTTCATTGTAATGCATTAAAATATAGCCTTAAAGCAACCCATTTCCAATGTAAGGAAACCACTTTGGCATATTAACCAGCATCAAACTAACGCACATGAAAACACGCATCCCTCAATCCAAGTTTTCTGTATACTGGAGTCAGTTGGAAAGGTTGTGTGTACATCTAAAAGACACACAAAAACTGTAGAATATCATGAGAGCGCAGCATGGTATCATCAACAATAGATAGATGGATGTAACATGTATGTAAAATGAATGTACGCAGAGAATTTTACTGGTATTTAAAAGAGTGATAGATATCAGAACAACATATGAGCTTTCAGGCTTTTAGTTACATTG
>JAQIWN010000654.1:0-28923 GCA_034699025.1 Entomobrya cf. arborea Gr-Col-00668 | reverse complement strand
GAAAAATTAAACAACACTGTTATAGTTCATAACTTCTTGCCTGCTAACTTTGTATGTGGTTACATACCTTGAAACGAAGCAAGTTAAACATGTTAACGAAAAAGGATACTAAAATTTTGCATTTTATACTGCTACCAAAATGAATGCAAAAAGCGCTTTAGGATGAGAAATGAGAACTATTTAATGTCAGATAAAAGGCAGTCAGACTACTTTAACCGTTGCTTGCAATATTCTTTTTTTTTAAAGAAAAGACGCGAATGCTGATGCTGAAAATGTAATACACATGCTACGCTACGTGTGCATAGTTTATCCAAACAATTTAAACTTGTATTTATAATGAATGCCTACTTAGCGATATAATATTACTATATTACCGTATCGTGCGCCAGTACCTACATTTTATTTTCATTCATTCTTTTCTCATCTTTTCGTATGGTACTCGTCGAGAGATTGAATGTGATTGTGTACGTGTATAACATTCAAGCCAAGTCATTGTGTATGCTCACTACTCATTCATCCTAACTTGTGAGGAAGATCACTAATCACAAATTTCAGTTCTCAATCAATGCGGTTTGTATACTGTATGTATACGTGTGTAATACATGATTGCTAAGTAGAGACACAGAATGTGACATGATATGTCACCAAAAACCTATTCTATGAACAATCATTGTGACTGTGACCCGTTAGCAAATTCAAAATGTTATTCAGTATAAATTTCGAGCATAATTCGAGCTTAGAATTCTTTGTACGCTCATCTACGCGTACAGCTTTTCCAAACAAACCAAATGATTCTTTTAAAATACCATTTCCAAAGTTTCCACAATTCTAGAACAATTTGTAAATGATACTATAATTCAGGCTAAAATTGCATTAAATTAATATAAACCAATGCTGAAGTTTTGATTCTTTGTATTTTGAACAATTAATGAAATTGCCCATAGACGAACATTTCGTTCACACTTTAAAATGTCTGTCCTTTCACAGATTTCAATTCCGACGCTATATCTAAAAGATCACAATTCAACCTGCGATTAGAAGGTAAATAATATTAATGGTAAGCATCTCTTGGACAGCCGGTCCCACAAAAAGTGTATATGCATTTGGATTTTTTTTGCTCATTTCATTTCTATTCCTCAGCCCAAACCGCTTGCTTTTTTCACTATTCAAACTGAAGAATTTTTTTCAGTCTCACTCAACTTCGAAATTCTTTGCATACATATTTTGTTACTAGATGGCCAATGCGCTTGATTTTATTATTTTACATTATATATATTTTTTTTTGATATCATCATCATCGTACCACTGCACTTACTATACATGCTGCTCTCTGTTCATTCATAGATTCATTCATTCATTCAGCCGAGCGTCGTCCTCTCCTTCTTCGCAAGAAGAAGAGCAAGACTGCCTATAACCTTAACTCCTGTTTCTAACATACCTATATGCATTCATTACATGTTTAGATTGTAGACACAAATACAGCTTCTGGCATCTATTACAGTGCAGTTTTTTGTTTGTTGCAACAAGTAATATCGTTGTAATAGAAATACAAGATTTGTTGTAAAGATGAAGAACATCAAAAAAATCTACACTTCATCATCTTGAAACGCTTGTTCTCTTCCCAAACTAGTACACAATAAAAGTAAATACGAAATAAAATTATTGAATGTTTTTTCGATCAATCTGTATGCTTTTTTTTGTGATGCGTGCAGTTGTAGTGACGTGACGATGATGATATGATGTTGCTGTAGTTTACATTTTGCATTGTATGAATTAATGTATGTATAAATTTTACGTCAACTCAAGGCAATAATGGTTTGTTGTAGGATTACAAGTAACAGAACAAACCACAAACCAAAAAAGTAGATAAGAAAGCTAGAAAAGAACGAAAGTCACCTTAACTAAAACAATGAAAACGAGACACTTGCGAAATGACCCCAAGAAAAAGATGAGCGAAGAGAGGGGAGGAGAGTCTATCACAAGTGAATGAAAGGGGTTTGAATTGAAAGTAATAATGGGCATACATGCATAACAACGGACACATTTAATCGACCTCTCTTTTTGCTAAATGCATAAAAATATAATTAAATCTTCGAATATATTCTGTATGCATACATTACATAAATTCAAAGCAAATGTTAATTAATATTACTTTGTATAAAATGTCATTATCCTCATCATCGCAAAAATTACAATTATCATACTCACGACAACCGCAACCTTTGGATAAAGGCTGAATGAGTAAAAAAAACTACACGCTACATAGGAATAGTTAACGAACATGGACATGTAAATATATGTATATACGTTGAACATCAAACAAAATCTTTGATTGCAAATGTACATATTTACTGTTATATGGAAGGATATATAATTTTTACAAAAATAAAATACATGCCAATACATAATTGTAACATTGCGATTGGATCATTGCGATCAATTTTATTGAGAAAGTTGCCGATATATTTGCAATATTTTATTGTACTCTTAAGAATATGTAACTGTTAAGGACATCTCAAGAAAATTCCGTTGCTGAAGGCAAGTTTATCTTTGTCTTGTTTGTGTCCGAGTCCCGTCTGCCCATCATCTATAATGGATTTTTGTTCTTTTGTCGTACACAAGCCCTACATTATTATTCACAAGCCTGGAATTTTCATTTATTTTTGTCCTTTTATTTTATAAATAAAAACCTACACATAGTTTCGAATGAAGATTGAAGTACATACAGGCTATAACTTAAATGCTGTTTTAAAAAAGGTTCGGCCTTACGTCAAACGGGTGCTGCAAAGCAAAGTAACATTGCTAATTTTTGCAAGTTCATGAAAATATTGAAGAAACACTGTCATAAGTACCGTGAATATCTATTTGAACGAGTAGTCTTTGATTACAAGTAATGAGCTTTGACATATGTACTACAAAAAAAAAAGATAAATGGATTTTCATTTTCAATTTCCATTACCATTTTCAATCCAGAACAAAATATTTGAGATACAAAGTATGATGAAGTTCTAGGAGCATGGGTGTAACGATAATATAATTCTCACTCACAGTCAGTAAACTTTATTCCTAATTGTTTATTACCAACGAAACTTTGTTCCAATGGATAACACAAACGCCTATATACATACACATAAAATTAATCATAACGCGTAATAATGTATAACTTAACTATTACTGTAAAGTCAATTTATTAACAAAATTGCCATGACCGATGTCAAAAAAATTGCTGACTTCAAATTGTTTGACCCAAGATCAAGAAAGAATCTTGATGAGAATCAATATTAACATGTACTTTTAAATGAATTCAACATCAATTAGTTATTAGTTCATGAGAAAATATGCCTAATTTTTTCTATTTGGTTGGTGGACATAAAGATATTGCCAAAATAAAAGGTTGATGCATCAAATTATGCAAAAATGTCACAGTACGAAAAATACCAAAAGATTTGAGCAAAACCAGTAGATTTAAAAAAAAAGATTTTCTACTTTAAGTTCACAAATGTTGGTAGTTTTTTTTTGGATAAAATGTTCTGTTCTACAAATCCAACTGATTGATTAAAGTTGGTTTGATTAGAATGGGGCTGAGAATAATGGTAATAGTAATAACATACAAATAATATCTATTGGTTTTTGTTGCCAACTAAAATGCCATCAAGATTACGGAATTTTTTGTGTACTTCAGCACAGCGTTAAATAAAAAATGTAAATTGTCCAAGATAATTTTTTTTGCTTATATTTTTTTACAATCGCATAAGCTTGAAATATCATAGCTGATTCTTTTATGTTAATAATTTGTCAACTAAATGAGATTATGAAATAGATATTGCTGGAAATCTAACAAATTTTCAAGGTGCGGAATGAAAAACAATGACTTAAATTGAAATCTAATTTTACTTCAGCCAAGTCTTCAAAAATTACCACATCATTTATTTATTCTGAATAAAAAAATAACAGAAGTTGAAAATGTTAGACGTTTGTAGTTTTAACGCTTTTATCTAACTTTGATATCAACTTATTATAAACTTATCTATTTTTCCTCTCTAAAAGTCGTAGTAGTAGTTTGTTATCTTCAAGCTTGTCATAATCTCATACTTGCCTTACAAGTAGTATGTACTACATGAATGTGAAAAGATAAGTCTATCCGCCAATTATTGAAAATTCAATAAAGTGTACTTTATAGAATCTGACACGACAAATTGACCAAGTTTACACATTATAGAATAAAATATAGTTGGATCAAGTTATCATGAATGAAGTATTTTGTAAGTAAAATATTTTAAATATTTCCTTCTACTCTGATTGCGTATTACATGAGAAATTACGCAACAATCTACCATCTACCCCGAACTATTGAATATTTGTTGAATGATTATTTTATACTTTAGTGGGATGATAATTTCATTGATATATTTGCTGATGTCGCGGAAATTAGCAATTAGAATATGTAAGTTTTACATCCTTTGCTAAAAAGTATAACGTACTTAAAATCATTCAAGATTTACTATTTCAGTCTACTAAGCCATTCATTCATATTGTAAAAAAAATCTTCCAAGATAATCATCATGATCGCCAACATGAAGTGGCGACAGGAAAGGGTATGATGAAACTGTGACATATGTTAATAGCAAGTATCATAATAATATCTTGATGTATGAAAGTATTCCTGGTAGTCTAAAAACAACCGCATCAGGATTTTTTCTTGATTTTGATGATTTGATGATGAAAGGAAGAATAAATTACTCAATTTTTGACGCACGTACGCAAAAAAATTCATTCGAAATTCATTCATAAAATCAAAATGATGTAGTGTTGTAAAAATTAAACCATTAAAAAGTAATATCTACTAAAATACTTTGGGGATCTTTAATATCATGAATGATGATGATACATGAATTGAGTGACAATGACGTGATTCACAGACTTCAGGATGTGTTTTTGCCAGACAGCATAATTTTTTGCTAAGCAAAGCAATTTACAATTATGAAATAAAAACAAGGGAGTATTTAAAAGTATGGTGGCTATCAGGGGAGCTGTACTATATTTTAAGCGGAATAATTTTTTATTACTCATCATAGAAAAAACTTAGTTGGTAAGGGTTACGTCTTGTGACTAATTTTGTAGAAAATAAATAGTAATTTATTTTAAAACTTTTTTAAATGCAAAATTGTGACCACAATTTTTTTTAAGTTGTACTATATAGTTTCGTGTGCATATAAATATACTTAAAGTTCAATTAATCCGAAAAAAAATCCGACAAAAAAAGAAAAACATCAATTATGGGCACTAAATATGTTATCAATGGACTGGGTTCACGTCGCAATGATTTAGATCATATTTGATATGTGTATGTCATATTTGCAAATCAATTCTGCATCAAAACAGAGTGGATGCTAGTCAGAGCCAGCTTTCGAGTTAATCCATTAGTGTCTTGGTGGAAAATGTACAAGTCAGTCATTCAGCCTCGGCAGGTCCTAAATGCAACGTTATTAAAACAGTAACTATTGACCATCCCATCCGCTACTGTATTTGATAGATGTCATCGTACTTCAAAAAAATGTGTTATTTCTCCGTACTCGATGTCGGGTTTCTTGACCGTATGGCGAGTGATTGAAGTTTATTAACTATGCACTCATGACATAGCACATAATAATCACTAATTTGAAGTTTCTTTTTGATTTTTGTATTTTCTCTATTCATTCATACGATACAGCCTAAATAAATAGGATTTCTAATGTGTCCGCTCCGCTTTTAGTCTGCCTTGCTATTTTGTTAATACAACAAAATCGACACACAATCCGACAGATACTAATTCCATCTCAATCTGTAAATCTGTACTGTAACAAAAAGTTACAATACAATAACCAGTAAAAACATCATGAATGAGTGATTCCAGTGCTAGATAGCTGTATTACTGCATCCTTTTTATTACAGATTACAATACAATACTACTTGCGCCATATTTCACACATTCAACATTACGCCAAGGTCTAATGAAAAGCGCCAGCGTCTCGCCGAACTTCTGATGAGAACTTTAAAAAAGCGGATTCTGAATTTATTTTCAAGCGAGTATTTCATATTTGCAAAGGAAAATTTGTACACTGATGCAAACTAGATCTAAATATTGTATAAGTTTTATGGTTTCAAAATACCACCAAACCAATCTCATCAAAAGGTTTGAAATCTTTTGGTTTCAATGTACGGTGTATTTATCCATTTAAAATAGTGGGTAAAATAAAAAACCATCTGAGAAAAATGAATAGTTACTTGAATAGTGCATACGATATGGTTTGGTAGTTTTACGTAGTAATATATCTACTTTTTCCATTTAATGAAACAAGTTAAGCTCACAGTCAGAGGTAGAAACCGAAACGAACGAAATAAAACTTATTAAAAGGTGGTAAAAAATGCAATTTGAGAATGAATGAATTTTTCGACTTAAGCAACTGTACTGTAATTACTAAAAGTAGACAGAAACTTACAATTATAAATTAATACCGGCTCCATGTTGAACTTAAATAATAAAGTTTTCGTTGCAAAATTTGTTTCCTTTTTTTCTGCCAAAAGTTTGCTAAACGTTTCCAAAAGTGAGTAAAATGAAATGAATGTTTTAGTTTTAAAATTGGAAAAAATGACAAGCTGTGTCGTGTCAAAAACTTTGGCCTCACGTAACAAACATAGTAAGTGCATGAAAATATTTATCCAAATGATTTTAACATGTTTCATACAAATTAATTTAATGATCATTCACGTTGAAAGCCTTCAGTTAATATTTACAGTAATATTGATGACTTGAATTTTGAGATCACTTGAGATAATGACAAAAAAATGGTAACAGGTTTTTGCGTAAAAAAAGCGATCATATTATATGAATGATGGTTTTTTAATAATTCTCATGTAAGTTGCCTAATAAATTGACTAATCGAAAATCAAGGATTTCATTCGCAGTGTTGTTCTGCTAATGTACCATTTTAGTACAATATATAATATCTTTATTTAAGTATGTACAATTCGATTTTACACAACTTACATTATTTATGCATATCCAATGAAGAAATTAATCACTTGACCATTAAAAACTAAATTGAAATCTTTTAGGGTATTTATGTGATAGCCATAAAAATAAATTGATGTTTAAAAAAACTCCTTGGAACTTGTTTTGCTGTGGTGTTTTGATCTCTTGACGTTGGTATTATAACATTGAACAAAATTATAAATTGGGTAAAATATTAAACGTGAATACATACATCTAAAATTATATATTATATTTTAGATCTAGTTTTATTTACAGTTTAATTCAGATTAGAAATAATATTATGCCGTTTTAGTAAGTTAAGGCTCGCCAAATAAGGCTGGATGCTGTGCAGTTTTCGATGCCTGTGAATTGTGAAGTTAGACAAAAATTGATAAATAAGTATTTCTGGTTTACACAAATTGTAGTTTTAAAGTATATTGTTAACAAAATAATTCATTGTGTGCACAGGTTATATTCATTAAAGTAGTCTGAAATGAAGTTTGTTACTATTTGGGATTTGGAAGGTGACAATGAACTATAACGATGGCGAATTTGAATATATTATTAAATAAAGTGTAAATTATTCATTTTCAATAAAAAATACTATATCTATGTTAGGTCAAAAGTTCCCGTTTAGCCAATTTTGTTTTTGTATTCCATGTCCATACATTCCAGATGTTAATGCAAACTGAAGTATGACCACCAGGTATGTGGTGATTGTTCCCATTACCTTAAAAATAAATTTAAAATGTTAAAAACCCAGTTTACTTTTAACTCTAATACGTACCAATTTTTTAAATTCAAGCGATAATTACAGTCGTAAAGATTTTTTGATCAACAAGGAAATATCCAGTCGCAGTCAGAGCACCAAGATGTTCCACTTGCAAATGGGACATGTCTTCAAGAGGGAGATTCTTGGAGGCCATAGCAATTGCCTTGCGAAAACTCCGATAGCAAAATTTAACCTGAGAATTACAGAACAAGAATTTTGAGCAAACTTGGATTTAAATCAACATCATTAAGAAATTTAAATAACTGAATAAAAATATACGTACGTACATCATAAATTTTAACTTTTTCAAACTTTTTTTTTTCGATTTATTCACTCTTAATTTTATTTAAAGAAGCTTTTTGAAAATTTCACAACTAGAAGTAATAATATAGGTGAAACTATAACTATGCATGTAAATATATCTATAACTGTATATACACTATAAACTTTAGTCTAAAGTCACCCAAAAGGCACAGGCTACCGAACACGGTTAACAAACTCCAGCCGGTTAGCTCCCTCCGTGTTTACATGATTTGAAACATCTTCTTCAACTCGACCATTAATTGCCAGTCTGCCTTTTGCAAGTCATTACGGAAGTATTCCTTACAAGCATCAATCGATTCCCTTGTAATTTTAGAGACAAGTATATCAGTAATCTCGAAATGACGACCCAACATTTTCGGACTTTCACCCGGAATTGGTTCAATCTTGAGGCAGACTTCTTGCCCTTTCACAGCCTTGTCTACTTGTTTGCGGTTTATTTCTATGCTTGTCACTCGACCAATTTCCAAACACTCCTTGGCCGGGACGCAGATAGGAGTGCCTTCCTTCACAGTTCCAGCTTCTATACTAACTCCAACAACGATCGGATCACGAGAATTGAATACAAATTGCGGAAGAATTTTAATCTTGCAAGGGAACACTGCAATATGCTTAAACTCTTCCCGTTTCTTAGCCTTTAGTTCATCCCTATACGCTATAAACTTGTCGAATAGGTGGTATATAATATCTGCCTGGAATATTTTAACACCCAAGTTATCAGCAAGGTCTTGTGCGTCCCTTTCAATTTTCACATCAAATGCTAAAATGACAGCGTACTGGCTATCATGTTCCAGCATAATGGAAGCCTTCATCACATCCTTTTTGACCACAGGACCGATCCTGATACCAGAATATGGAATTTCGGAAGTTCTCAGGAACTCCAGCAACGCTTCCAGGGAACCAAGAGTTGATGCTTGAACGTAAACTCCTCTTTCCTTCAAGTTATATGAACTGAGGGCAGACTTCAACTCTCGTGCGACTTCTTCCTTGCAAATCTCCACTTCATCAGGATGATAGGCAACAAGTACATTTAAACCGGCAATAGCAGATTCCAAATCCTTGGCAGCAATTTTTACCCCAATAGCGCCTTTGATTTCCTTAAACTCGATATACGTGTTTTTAACACGAAGCTCCTTCATAGGTTGTGGAGTAAGAAGAGAGCGTATTTGTGTTACAACTGGCCCATCAGTTCCAGCTAAAATGAGGGTCTCCCCTTCCCGCAACGCTCCATTGACAAGAATGACGTCTATTGTTGTTCCCAACCCTGGAATAGCTTTGACTTCCAGCACTGTCGCTTGCAGCTCGTTGGAATACATCAGTCGTTTAGATATCATGCTTTGAGAGTACTCAACAATGAGAGCCATTAGATTACCCATGCCCTCCCCTGTTAAAGCACTGGTAGGGACCATTGAAATATATTCGGAAGTGTCTACGTTGTCGTAAAATAGCGCAGCATTGAGCCCTTGTTCCGCGAATTGTACGATTACTTCATTAGCACGCTTTTGAAACTCGGCAAAGGAATTTTTAGATTGGCCCTTTATATCATCGCGCACATCCCGCTTGGCATTTGGATTCCAATCGTAAATTCTATCAATTTTGTTTAAAGCAACAACAAATGGAGTTTTCTTTTTTCTGAGCATGTTCAATGATTCTATGGTCTGTGGCTCGAGACCATGCATAATGTCAACTACTAGAATGGCAATATCACAAAGCGAAGAGCCACGGGAACGTAAGTTGCTAAACGACTCGTGGCCCGGTGTGTCAATAATCAGCAAACCAGGTACTCTAACATCAAAGTCCGCGAACCCTTTCACAAATTTCGCCGAGTCCTTTATGGCCTCTATGGGTACATTAGTTGCACCAATTTGTTGAGTGATTCCTCCGGCTTCTCCGTCCTGAACATGTGTTCTTCTTAATTTGTCCAAAATTTTAGTCTTCCCCGTGTCGACATGCCCAAGCACGCAAACTACTGGGGCCCTCAAAACCTTTGAACTTTTATTCCTTTCATTCTCAATCCTTCTTTTTTCTATTCTAATGTGAGGTTCCTCTTTCACTCGAGGGGTCCGAGGGGTAGTGGTACTTTCCTCATCGTTTGCATTGTTGGCGTCCCCATCAGAACCAGAGTCATCATCCATCCCATCCTCATCATCAGATAGTGTCTTATCTGCATCATCACCCGTACCAGATGAATCTTGTTTACTATTATCCTCCTCCTCCTCCTCATCAGTCTGATCCCAAGCGTCTTTTATTTTCTCCTCCTTCATCGCTTCCGTTTCTGCATTTTCGAGTGACATATTTTCAAGTTCAGTTTGTAATTCAGTATCAGTGGGATTCTCATTTGCATTCTCCTCCAAACTAGACTGCTGCTGAGCTTTCTTAGGCCTAATTCTTGTTCCTGGTCGGGGTTTCTTGTCTATTCCAACTTCCGGTATCGCCGCACCTTGTGCTTTTAAGGAATCAAGTAATTGTTGAGCGCGCTGGCGTTCCAACTTCTGTTTCGGGGTCAGTAATTTCCCTTCTTCTTTTAGCCTTGCCTTTCGTTCTTTCTCCTTCTGCCTTTTTCTTTCTTTCTTCTCTTGCTCTTCCTTTAATTTAGCCAGACGAGCTTCTTCAGCCTCTTCCCGAAGACGCTCTTTCTCATCCTCTTCCCTCAACACCCGCTCCTCTTCTTCCTTTGCCTGTTGAATAGCTGCTTGAATGGCAGCGATCTGGGCTTTACTTGGGCCCTTTGTTTTTCCTTTGACATCCTTCTTCTCCTTGTCCTTTGGCCCTGCAGCTTTCTTTTTACTTTTTCCACCCGCATCATCATCGTCATCATCCTTTGCCCCGGCACCACCAGCAGTCTGCTCGTCTCCATCGCCATCTCCCTCGGCAGCTTCTTTTGCCAATTTTTTCTTCAACTTCAACTTCTCTCTCTTCTTTTGAGCTGCACTTAACTGCTTCGGTTTCCCACCCTCTATTATATTAAACCAATAAAATATACAAAGTATAAGTTAAAAGTGAATGGTGACATCTTAAATTGCAGTATCTCAGCTAATTGTGCACGAATACTTCATTCCACACTCATTTCAGTACACATAAGCAGCAATGACAGATTATAACAGTGTAACATATGTTGCCTACTATTAACGGCAATCACAGTCACTTTGCTTAGGAACATGAATAATGGGATATTCCCATATTATTGCTACACTATATATTTTGCCATATTGCACATTTTTCACTACAATGAAAAACCAAAATACAAACAGTATGTTTAGCTACTTACCCGAAGTTTCATCATTCAAAATCTGCTCACCGTTTTCTTCCTCCATTCTTCCCACATTAACTCACAGATGGGCAATAATAATAAAAATAATTAAGAGATAATTTATAAAAAAAATATCTAGTTTTCTTAAAAAATGACTGCTCTACTACACAAAATTTTAATAACAATTTTATATCTCAATGAGTTTAAAGAACACCAAAAGCTGACTAGCTGATAAGATACACTTTCACTTTCTTAGGAGACGCTCTAAATTGAGTGTGTGTGTTCGACCTTAAATAAAAATTAAATACACATGTAAGACGTTTGGTTATGTTCAACGTTCTAAAATTGCGAGAGCACTACTCACTGCTACTCACCACGGTTAGCTTAGCTTTTTTACATCATCCTTACAAGATGAGCTCGCAATTGCCGCATTTATTACACACAATGTATGCAGTCTTGTAGATTCCAAACTGCCCACTAGATTGGTAAAGTGTAGTGCGAGCGTGAAAAAAAGTTGATCTTCGTTGCTTGATTCAGTGGATTTTGAGGATCATAAGCGTTGGGATTCTGCAAATTCTGAATCAAATGAAAAAAAGACCACGATTTAGATTAAAGAATGCTCATATCGAAAATGGTCAATAATTAAAGCTAATTATATCTAAATTATTATTTTTATAAGAAATCATGCATAAAAATATTGAAAATAGATCGGCACCTGCTCAATACCAAAGTTGGCGTTCCACAAAATGAGGAATTTTAACCGTAAAGGTGGCCAAATGTTGGTTGCATTTCCTAGAGGACCTTTTATCATTTTTAGGTTGCTTTGGACTCGTTCGGTCTGGAAACACGGAGAGAACTGAATATGCGTCTGGCTGAGTTGAGTATGTTCGACCTTTTGAGTTAGAACTTCCGCTGACGGTTAACAAAAAATTTATAAAAATGGAAAAATAAATGTATAATATTCCTAGTACATATTCTTAAAATAATATTTTAAGTATTTTTTACCATTAGTTTAGAACACAAACGTTGTATAATTTTTGAACTAATGTCATTTCATGCTACTGAATTATAACAAAGGTTAGATTTAATCATAGCAAGAATTAAAAGTAATATGTATTGAATATTTACAGATTTTTATGCGCTGTTAGGTTTAGGTGTCTGTAAAAACGCAGTAGGAATGATTAATTTAATTGGTTTTATATTTTTTCCCTGGATGTCTTTCGTTTTCGTTATAGGCCGCCTAGATCTTCATCTTCTTTTTGAATTTCACTTGCTTGACGTAAAATAATATAATGATTGCCTTTTTGGGTTGGGCCGTACTACAGACAGACAGATTTTGATTGCTGTTGCTGATATAATTTGAAGTTTATAACTGGACGCTGACTCGTAGGCTTCCATCCAACTTACAAATGAGAATGAGACTGCAAATAGCACAAATCTGGATCAAACGTGTAAAACAAAATTATTAACGTTAGCTTACGCTTTACGCTTGGGAATTTACTACTTACTCGACGTACAAACGTTTTTTATTGTAGAAAATATGACTCATCTCTCATGTACTAGGTAATCGCTTCGTTGTCGTAAAGCAAACGACAAATTTATTTATGGGGTTTTCAACTGTATTTGTTATTTTGGAAAGTTTTGTAAAATTTTGGCTAACCACAATTTCATGGAAAACTAAGTTTTCATATTGTTTTTACATACGTACATGTTGGGGCTATTTCAAACTACGCAAAAAGCTAAAGCGACATGCCGTTCCGTTAAAACCGAAAATGAATTGAGTAAAGTGGAAACTGCAAGTTTAAATCTTACCGTTAGATAATGTAAACAAAGAAAGTCAAGTTATGTAACTCAACATTACAATATCTATAATGAGCTGTAATCCAATTAATCCATTTTAATTATCAATTAAACGATGCAACACAATTCAGTGTAAGTAAGGTAATTGTTTAGATTAAACGGGCATAAGTATTTGTAAATGTACTCAAACTAGTATTAAAGCCTTTACAGTCACATAACAACCGGCAAGATAAACATGAATACTGTACTATAAATAGTCACTGCTCACGACCCACTACATCATATAAATATTTTAACGAAAGTGAATATTGTTTCACAACAATTACGGACATGCATAAAGATTAAGTAAACTCTTTTGTTGTTAAAACGATTTAATTAAATACTCGAACGAAGAAAGAGTAAACATAAAATCTAGAAAACATTTTAGTTTTTAAACTGATTTATTCGGAAAATACTTTTAAATTCGGATGTGAAAAACATTGGATTCGAAACCTACGTCTCGTATATTGAAAAATGTCCCCATCTTTCGGTAAAGGAAAATTATGGGGGTTTACAGTTTAAATATTTTCTACACCTCAGATTCGAGCTAGGTTGGCTTGCGTCAGTCTAAACTGCTGCAAACCCCACATTTAAAGAAATTCCTTAGTTTTTTATTTATCGGCTCGAAGAATGACAAACGGAAAGGATACAGTCATAGAATAACAATCACCAAACCTACCCTTTTATCAAGTACCAAATTATATTATAAAGCTATAATTTTACTGACTCAGTTCAGTTGAGTATGCATTGTACATTAGGTATGGTATGGTTTTCGGTTATGCATGAAAATGTGAATGCTTGCTGTTTAGTAGTAGGCCAAGGGAAGTAAGATCCAAGTTATATTTTCTTTAATTAACTAAAGTTTCCTTGTTTGATGCACATACTGTGTACAAAATTTTTGCAGCTTGTAACGCAACTTTGACATTGACAACGTCTAAATGCTAAATGCTCATTGTTTTATCCGATGCAAGATGCAATGCATGGATACTATTTGAGTTGGTTAGTCATACTTAGGCTAATCTGTCGGCTTAATCTCGTAACGTTTTCGTTTTGATTTTATCTTTAATTTGGTGACAAAATACCAAGGTGCTTCATTATTGGATACCGTTTACGGGCTGCGACGATTGATTACTTTTATTACAATATAATACTGCCACTTTTGTTACAGATCTAAAAAAGATCGTTGTTGATCTCCTGCCTGAATATTAGATCAACCCAACAGCGGTTTCTTCATTTTTATTTTAAATACACGAGAGAATTTGGCCACCACAGGTTCAGTTATGATGTTTGTAAATTCTGCGTGCTTTTTAAAATTCGGTATCTGTTTCCACGAAAATATGGAACTGTAGCTGTTGTCAGACTGATATTGGAATTGTAATCTCTTGTCAGTTCATAATGAAAACTTAATTTTGCAATTCAACCTTTTTTATGGAATTATTTAGTGATGGGAGTGCCATTTTATTCCAGGTCAACGTGTAAAATATTGAAGATTATAGTTAGTTTATAAAGAAAATGTTAATGTTCCATAAACAAAAAACTTGTCATGCGATTTGGAAAGAATGCTGTCAGGCGGCAATTAATTGTGATAACTGAGGAAGGCGGATTCTTATTTTCGAATATTTAGAACGTGTGTTATATTGTAAGTGTTGAAGTAAGCAACAGAAAGCGAAATGAAAATGACGGATTATGAGACTTTTTTCCGCGGTATTATATCACAGTATTTGACTTTACTTTCACTTTAACCTACTAATGCTTCACTTTAAATCATCAAATTTTCTATGAAGTTCAGGTAACCATTGATTAAAAAAGATGTCCAGACTGTAAACTAAGAATAATGCTGAAAAATTAAAACTATTTTCCGCTCAGTTCGGAAAAACTCAATCTTAAATTTGTAAAGCTATATAATGCTTTAATTCTACCTCTGTGACTTCCAAGATTTTACATTTAAAGTTCTGAACTCCTGTTATAGATAATGGTCGCTTTATCGTTGTCATCAAAATGCTGGTCCACAGACAACCTGCACAGGACCAAGGAGTTGTAAATGGGTTTTAGGGACCTGGCTGAACTAAAGAGAGTGAAAGCACTTGCAAAACACAGAGACATGGGAAACCATTAAATCCTTTATTTTTAAACCGGGCTTAACTCCATTTTCTCAAAAAAGTCTAAAAGCTTACCAAAACATTTCATAATGGGTTCAGTAATTTCTGCATTTTTTATGGTATAAAATGCAATTATATTAGCTTCGTCGTCTAGTCAAAAATGAAACTGGTGCAATAAAAGGAAAATTATTATAAGGATGCATAAACATTAATGGGCAAACTTATATTATGCGAAGTGATGTATGGATGCTTGCTATATAATACCATTGCATTGAATTCAGACACAAGAGATTCTTGAAGTTGATCACCTTTGCTTCATTGACCAATGACAACGTTGTCCAAAAACTGCAAATTATAATGTTTATGTTGTTGCATTGTAACTTAAGGCAGGACATCGACATTTTGGGATGTCATGATATTTTGCAAGAAGTCTGTACAGTAAAAATTGAATCACGAAATAGAACATTCGAAAAAAACCAATATTTGTTTCCTTTACTAATTAATCAATGTAATTATATTGCCACATTGGATTTCTGAAAACATGTTCCACGTTTGACGTTTGACTTAAGTACTGTATATTTCCGATAAATGAGTATGTTGCATATCATAGTTAGTTGGAGATTGGAGTTGGAAGAAATACTAATATTTACTACAAGGTTAGATCGATACATTTACCTGCAATGCACACCATTTCCTTCACCTTTTTACGATGCAGGAAATTAGTTAGTTATATAGCCTTTTGTTAGAGTTGAATTTAATAAGGATAAAATAGTAAAGTGTGATACAATAATCATAAATACCTATCAAGTTTATTTTGATGCATTTTAATCAAGCAGCTTAAACATAGCTTAAACAAGCATGCTTATGTTTCAAGTATTAGTGATATTCCAGTTTCTAATTAGTCACAATTGGATTTTTAGTCCTCTTGAAAGTATCAGATGAATTTCATAATTCTACTTTTTACCAGCCTATGCCTTTCGCATTTGAAGAGTGTAAAGTAAAAGGTCATTAAAGTGTACATGGTGATTAGAAAATTTGAGAGAGAAAAACATTTCGATTTCATGCATTATATTTTGGTTCAGACCTTCTACATTTATTGCGCGAGTTCCTTAGACGCTGTAATAGTGACTACAAAAACTAAGGTAAGTCAAATCAATGTAGTGGTTAAACCTTGTGACAACTTTTGATCATTGATCAGCTTATCAAACAATACTCACAGTTTTACTTTATAAGAAGCACTTAGAATACTTACCTTGTGACACAGCGACAGCAACTTTTTGCGGACATTTATTTATCTCAATTCTTCCCTTGACTTTATTTGCATTCTTCAATATTTCATGAAACTGCATTCTGAAAATCAGAAACTGATTTTGCTATACCAGCAAAACTATTCAGTTTACGTGCGTGGGCTGTTAGGTATAAAGTGAATCAACTTTGGCGATATCTTGTGACAAAATAAGTAGGCGTATATACCAGATATTTGTATGTTAAGATAGCCTAAGTTGAAAATTCTTAGCTCAAAGCATGCCAAAGAATTTTGACTTTAACTGGTGCAATTTAAGACTGAAATTCCGGGAATTTAATTCTGGAATTTCTCACTTGCAATTGAATTCACTGTCAATCGCATAACATATCTTAGCAGGGATTTACTTTCATCAATATCTGGAATTTAAAAAAGACTTTAACTGACCATATTTTTTTGTAAAAATTTAAAATGGACCAAAAAAATACAATTTAGGATAATTTTGGTAGAAAGTATGTATCTTTCAAATTAAGTAGCTGGTAACGGTAACTAGTAACTAGTTTTGGCATAATAAACGATAATAATGTTTCATTTTCAACCTGGCACCCTACGTACAGTTTATAAACATATTAACATTGACAGTGATAAATGTAACATTGATTAATATTCTCTCTCAAATCTACTCGATCACGAAATAACCCTTTCCCAATAGTCATTTTTTACAATTGTTTTCGGCAATAAGTACGGTTCAAGAATTTTACTGTCCATCGTTAAACTTAAAAACTTGTAGTTTACGTAAATATAAAACCCAGAGCGTACAGAGAACGACCACCACAACAACGCACAGTGTACGGCGATTCTACGGACAATAGTTTTTTCTTTAAAGCATTGAAATGGATCAAAGTTCGAGGCTTGACGTCATTCTTTTTACCACCTAACTGTACATTCATCTCATGAAGTCAAATAGCATTAGAGGAAATTGTATCATCATTTAAGGGTCCGTTTATTATACCGTTATTAATATATTCAGCATAAAATGAAAATCTGCATGAGAAACTAAATAAAAAACACAATTATACACAGACATTGAATATTCTCAACCTTTTTTCTTGGCAAAGCTAAAGGACCCTGAGGAGAGAACAGACAGGGATACAATTAAATGTGAACAATATGCTTCCACATTGCATATCTTTACGTAAGTTTATATAATGAGTAGCTCAATAGTGCATTGTATTACATATTTATATCGCTACTCCTTCCTTGCAATTAGTTGGTAAGATTGATGGACGTAAGCAAATAATGCATCCATGGACAAATCTTTGTTGGTTTGTCGACATACTTTTTTAGAGACTGTATCCATCCATACGCACTCTTAACCAAAAGCTATCCTCAGTCATTCGACTGGATTGGCGACAAAACCAAAACTATTACAAAGAATTTATTATTAAGCACTCAAATCCAACTTTGTTTTCGCTACATTAGATCAATAAGTGAAGCAAAATACTTTTACTTTGGATCATCATAAAAACAAAAACAGCGAATATTTATACTACGCACAGATATACATATATTAAGTATTGTGCCTACTGTGACGAGGACAACATAACGCATATAATTTTTGTGCGTGTAGACATTCAGAGCTAAATGGTACCGTTTCATTGCGTATGTATTTGTTTGTGTACAATATTTTGTTCCTCCATAAATTCCTTTCCCCTTTACCTTGCTTTGTTCACAAAATAATCATAATGTAGAATACAAAGACATAATATTTCCTAGACTTTGAAATCTAGTGTATGCGTATGTAATGTAGATACACACAAACAAACTGTATTTATATCTAAAGCAACACAACAGATCGCGTATTTTTCTGTTTGACATACATTCACGCATTTATGGTAAGTGAGGGAGTAGTGCGTTTAGTTCGATGATCGTGGTATAAAATTTGGGTTTTTTTTGTTCTTGTAGTCGAAGGAGAGAATAAGATAACCAACAAACAATTCAACTTTTTCTGGTTGTGACGGCGTTTGTGAGTTAATGCTCCTTGTGTGGGTTTATACTAACACAACTTGATATCATGGTGCGTTGCGTATATCTACTTATATGAATGCTGTGCGTAGTGCGTACAATTTCATTTCGTGTTATTCTAACATACTTGTATATTGGTGTACCACACGGTTCTTTTTTACTTTTATATTTACGCATAAAATCGTACAGCAAAGTAGCAGCGTCCTTTAAAAAAAGAACCTTTCTGCTTTGCCCTCTGTTTTACATGTTAACTGTTACCTTGAATATCTATGAGTTTTTGTGCGTATATCAACGATCTAGAAAGCGTATGAGAGATATTCATACGCACTTTTAACGTACTAGGTCCGGTTATGGCTGCGAGCAAAACTTATTACAATAGTTTTTAATATGATGATTATTGATCATTAACAAACTATAAAATAACCCAATTCACTTGTGCAGTTTACTGTTTTTTTCTATAAGAGGGACTGTGCTTTTGGTTAGAATAACATTTGGTCTTTTTTTGCATCAAGTAAGGTGGTGGGCAAGTGTGTGCAAGCTTAAGACATCAAGAGTTGTGTGGGTAGTCCGTATATTTTACTTATGTAGTACATGTACGCATTTTTACACGCACTTTTATGACTTACATGGCTCGCTCTATTTTCCGCAGAAATAGAAAATCCCCTATCATAATTTTATCATCATTGCTATCATCATTGTTCGTTTCGTTGTCAGAGACAGAGAGCAGAGAAGAAAATTCAAACCTATCAAAATACACACCTACTAGAAATACTTCCACCAACTCATTCGACATACAAAATACGATGATGATGCTCAGTCAGTTATACTTTGGATTATTAACTTGAATATTTTGTTTACTTGGTTAGGTTAGAGAACTGAATTTATACTACTTCTCTTTTTACATTTACCAATGTACATTGCGTGTAGACAAAAAAAAACCAAAGCTGCTTATTTTGCTGCGAGGAAGATGAGCACAAAATAAGATGAACTAATGTAATAAGCGTAGGCAGGCATACGCACCATCACCATACCATATAGAAACGGAGATTTTTAGGAGGGCAGGGACTGAGGGTGAACTGGATTTCGATTGAGAAGTGCGTGAGTGCGTATGCATGCATCTATCTACACACAAATGCAAATAAATACATACAAAGCATACAACCCTTTAAATCTACTCTTTTATAAGACATTGAAAAAGCATACGTACTTTTATCTCTGCTTGTTGTAACTTTGATATGTACATATTATTATGCACCTATATATTTTACGCATATATAATAATAATAATATAATCTGGCACTCGTTTTTTTTCTCCTTTAGAACTTATAATAATCAGTTATACGGGTGTAATAATAACTCGCGTAGAAACAGTAAAATACATGGCATAATACTACAGTTACTTTCAAGGAACACATCCCTCCAATGTTACCAATATGACAGAGAGGAGTATATAACCCTTATGAAATAATGCGTGTACGCACAATTAGTTTACTACAGTATTTTCATCTATAATGTTCACATCATCTAAAGAAAGACTTGTATTATATATAACTATACAATTTTCATTTTAGTTAGACAAGGAGCCAAGATGTATAACCTTTCACGACTTGTATGGTATTTTACTTGTATTACTTGCTACTCAAAACCAAAATAAGAAAACTTGGTTGTTCAACAACATCAACAGCATGACGATGACGACCAATGGCGAGAACAATGCACTCTCGACTCTTTACTGTGTTTTTAGTCCGCGTACATACGCACACACGCATTTTATACGCATCTCCTCCGTAAGATTTTCCTTACGCATATAATATACGCACAATCATATAATTTTCGATTGATATTGGCTCCACACACACACATACACAAGTATAAAAGATATATAAGTATTCAGCGAAAAAAAATAGTCACTATAAAATACAATGTTTGTTGCTTAGTGGTGATGGTTGGTGGTAAGGCTGCAATGATGATATTTTTTCTAGAACGTAAGTAAAAAATGTAGTGTACGATTTTTGTCTGACTTTTCTCTTGTGTGTAATAGTCATGATAATATAACAACATGAAGGGAGAAAAAAATGATAATAATAGTAAAATAACCTAGGTTTCTTCTCCTCACTTACACAAACATACACGCATTTTAGTGCGTATACACACAAAAATTATATATTTCTTCTCGGGACTACGTACGCAAGAGAGAAAGAGAAGAAGAAAAACAACACAGAACAAAATAGTAAC
Source organism: Entomobrya cf. arborea Gr-Col-00668 (assembly GCA_034699025.1). Classification (NCBI taxonomy): domain Eukaryota; kingdom Metazoa; phylum Arthropoda; class Collembola; order Entomobryomorpha; family Entomobryidae; genus Entomobrya; species Entomobrya cf. arborea Gr-Col-00668. Next base: position 8,127 of record JAQIWN010000654.1, on the reverse strand, counting down.
ATCTACGAGAGCATAAGTATAGTCAAAATAGTTACTTCACAGAACACTAAATATTGTTTGTTTAAAAAAATGTAAAACATCTTCGTAAAAATATTTATTTTAACTTCGAATAAAATTGGATATACAGAAAAAAATATTCTAATGTTCGTTCGTCAATAATTATTACGGTTCATGTGTGAGTAAGCTTGGTGGTGTTGAATGAGAAAGATTTTTTTCTGATCTACATTTAAAAAAAGATAACATGACATGAAAATATTTTGAAAAATTAATCGAGTTAAAGTGAAATGGTATGCATATGGGAAAATATCTAGTAGATAGATTGTTGTTGGATTGTTTTTAAACGAAGAATTGTGTTTTTAAACTTTTAATAGTTTTCATCGTTTTTGTGATGTGGTGGGCGAGAAGTCCTTTGTAATGGGCTCATAAAAATTTACAACATCTCTCGGAACATTTTTGCTCTATTTTATAGATCAAACTTTTAACCCTCTGCTACATTGTTCATTTTAGTGTTCAGTATAAATATTATTAGTGGTCATAGTGCATTAAATATGTTTTATTTATTACTATTAAAAAATAGAAGCTTTTAGTGGATCTTATGAATATCGAGATTGAAATAAACAGTGTAACTTGATAAACTGATTTCGATGAGTAAATAATAAGTAATTGTATTTCGACTGAGAATTTTAAACATAAATAGTCTAAAGAAGAGCTTTTGAGAAGACAGTTTTAAGCTGTTGAGGAAAAAAGTTGACGATCACTTAAGATTTGGGATTACAGTGACATTTAACAATATTGTTTTTTCATACAGTGGATTTAAATTCAAAATTTGTATTGACATCAAAATATACATACTCATTTAGTGGTGCATTGTAATTGTTTGTTGCCAGAGAGTTTCAGTGTAATCAACAAAGAAAGTTTGCAATATCACATACCTGCGTATGGTGTGCATGCAAGACAAGTTATGTGAAATGGTGCAAGTGTTATTCCTCAGCACGGAGAAAATGAAGAAGAAAGTGCAAAAGGGAAAGGTTTTGCAAACCTAGAGGATCGCATTATGCGGTAATAACTACAACTACTACTGTTAAGGTGGCTCCACCATTTACCACTGTCATCATGATTTTGCGATACACTCACAAGAGGTAGACAGATATGCCAATGTGGAGTGGAATTTGTTGCTAAAATAAGCGTCACTTTTTGCAAGAGCTACTCATGTTCTCTACGTAATTGGAGTAAAAAATATATAGTTCTCCATACGTAAATGACACAAAAAGGGAAATTTGGAATATACCGTCTTCTCTACAAAATCGGTCTACTGTTTTATTAATTTCATAGAAATTTATAACTCGTACATTAATTTAAGGTCTCACATGCATTTGATTATAATTTATTATAGTTGCGTCAGGTTATAATTTAAATTACATACTTGTATATATGTATCAAAGATCCCCTTTCAAATATCTCGTGGTTTGCTGATAAAATACGTAGAAATATTTAATTGTCTGAATTAAATTGAATAAAAAAATATAAAACTTATCGACTGAATTAACATTTAATGCGTAGACTGGTGAAAAAAATTGGTCTCATCAAATAAAACAACAAGTAAAAATAGAGAAAAAAATAAAATTACTAACTCTAAGAAAATTCTTGTGTCATTTGTCAAGTGCCAGAAAGCTATGTATCAGTTATCATAGTTTGATTTGATATTGTTGTACACTTAGTTAGCAACTACTTTTATTCTTCTCGACAAAAAAAATAATTTTATACTTGCTAAGATATTCTAAATCTGTTATTTTAAAGTAGAACATGAGTTAAAGAGAAAGTAAGAAATTGTTGTTCGATCAGAAAAAGCGGCCATAGAATATAAAGTTGTCAAGTTCTTCTGGACTAGATAAAAATAGATATGCGTAAATTATAATATGAATGTGTTTAAAGAATAAAAATAAAAATTGAAGCACTGAGACTGACTTGGAACGCCTACATCAACAAGAGACTAGGAAGAATCCGAAAAAAGAGGAGCCCTTGAAGATGAATCCTATGTAGATAAACTTATTTATTCGGAACGTATAGTCAACATCAAAGAGACAACTTGACTTTGAAGAGAAAATAAATTTCGAGCTTGAACCTGAATATATATGTCTATGATACTTTAAAGAACGGTAAAAAAATACTCATATATTTTATCTATAATCTACATGCATTCAAAAACTATTAAATTTTGTGCGTATTAATTACATTCATTAATTTGTTTTCAGGAAGAAGACTGACACGAAAACCCTGGAAGTTAAATTACTACAAACAAGAGACAATTGCCAGTTGTACGAAGTCGAACTAATCGCTAAAGCCAGTTTTTATTAATTTATCTGAGAATTCCCTTCTATTTCATTATTTCGTTTCATCATTTGAACTCAAAAACAAAGAATATATATTGCCAACACATTTCATTAAATTAATATTTAATTTTTTCCCTTTTAAAATTAAAATGCAACTTAATTATGAATTAGAATTGTAATGTTTCTTTGAAAATCACTAAATGAAAAAGAATCAGTGGCAATTTAAAAAGCAGTCGATATGATCTTCAATTCGCATTCAAAGATAACATTTCAGTGCATAGTTATTGATGTAACCTAAATTTTGAAGTGATGAATGCATTCATGTACAAATATCTCCGCAACGTATAATTTACTTCGGGAAGTTCTGAAGTGAAGATTGGCCTAATCAAAAACTTGTTGGGACGACAGACTTGAATTGAATTGCGAAAACTATTACACATAGGTGGTTGAAACAAATTGTGGTCCTTGTCTTCGTTGGACGTTTGTTTGACATTTATCGCAAAAATCAACTTCTTCTCGCTTTTTGTTATTCCTCAAAAATTGCAATCCTGAAATATATTCCTATAAAAATATTATAAATTTTAAACTACTCGCGGTCCTGACGCAATTTATTGTTATGACATGTTATAAATGGTATTAAATTTATATAATATATATTGTCAATTAATTTAGCATTGATAAGCTTACGGTTTAAATGTATGAGCTATAATCGTTAAATATTAAGCAGAACGTTTCGTTTAGATTGTTATTGTTATTAGCAAAAACATACATGCAACTCTTGTAGTAATAGTAAAAACGTCTCCAGATAGTGTTGAACTAAGCAAATATACATTTCGAAATGCACATGTTCCATGCTAAATGTGCAAAAGTGAAGTGATTTCATTCACTGGGTGTATTAAGTGTATTGTTTGTTTATCAGCCAGTGATTAACAGTCGCTGAGAAATCAGTTTCGGAAGTATTTTAGTGAAGATGTGACAATGATTCATCATAAAGTTGTTTAAACAGTTGTAACGGAAAACAGAATAGGTTGGATAAATATATTTTTATTCAGTCAGATATGACAAATGGGTAGTAAAGCCCTAGAAAGAAAAAACAAAGGTGTATCTAGGTAAGCAATAAAAACTTTCATAAAAAACTACATAAATAAAAAAAAGTTTCATGTATGAAGTTCAAAACCTTGAATTTATTTATTGTACTTGATTTCTAATTTCTAGTGCTAGAATGGGAAACAAAGTGACAGAAGATAAAGAGAGTGGTAGTTGTGTGACGGAGGAAGCTGAAGAGGCTGGAGCAGCGGCTTCCACGGATACGTCCACTTCTACCACTTCTACGACGACTGCAAATGATAGTGAACAGCAGAGCTCTGCTTCCGACGGACAACCTTCCCTTGTCATAGTGAAAACTGAACCGGAATCTGAGAGCACTGCAGGAAGTGACCACGGTGGGGATGATAGCTCACAAACTTCTCAGTCAGATAATACGGTTCAGTCAGCAACATTACCCCCAAGGTAAAAGCCCTTTTACTTATTCTAGAAATTTTACGAAAAAGGAAATTTCATGTATACTGAGAAGTGTTTTTACTAGTAATCATAAATGTCATATAGGCATGTATACTGCCAGGATAGTTGGCAGACATGCAACGCTTCAGTCTCACTACGAAACAATTCTCAAAATTAATGTTCTGTGTTATTTTTTATACAATTGTCTCATTTTGAAAATAATTACGAAACAATGGATTCTGGTGGCGACTTGGGACCGACCAAACTTTATGAATGAGTTTCTGGAAAAGTGTAGCGATTTTATTCCCTGACAATTCCCACAGTATTCTGTTCAGTTACAGTTGACGTCAGTCACGCAGTCACAAGATGTGTCATTTACATTGCAAGCTACAGAAGGAAAGGTTTACTTGTTTCACTAAAATTGCAAAAGTGGCCACGAGAATTGCATGTAATACGTAATGTTGCTTTTGCATTGTTAGTATCCCACATTTGAGATGTAATTCGAATTACGAAAAAATATCCGTAACTACTATTCGCATGCATGGATTGTTTGATCATTACAACATCTATCCATTTCATTTAACAAAATGACAATGACAAACGACGGGCTAATTTATCCATTTCTCCCGATGACTGGATGAGATGTAATCATACAGGTTACAATGTTGAGGGACAAATTAAGATTGAAATATACCGAGTAATGAATTCTGCTGGATATGGAGTTCCATTCATTCTGTGCATTAGTCCTGCAAGATTACATGACAGGGGGTAATGATGGAATAATTAAGTGTGCACTTTTGAATATCTCTCAAGGTCACTATTATGATTATGAGCTTATCATTTGTTTAGTCTTGCATTTCAATGGTTTCTAAATTTATTACGTGATGAACTTATCGGCCCAGTTTATGGCTTTCAATTTATCTCTCTTTTTTGTTTCACGCAAAGCGACATTGTTCTATTTTGTTTTTTGGGGAAACTCGAAAAATGGATAAAGTAAAAAGTATTGTTTAGGAACAAATAACCAAAAATGATATCGATTAAATTTTTCAAACAAATCGTTAGAATGATTCCACTGTTTATACAAATACTTACCATCAACTTGTGCTTAGGATATGGTGTAAAGGTGACCAGAAGATTGACAATTATTGATTAGTAAACACATAAAAAGGAAATACATACATTTCAAACTTCGTTTTCAAGTTATAAGCCATTTCTCTTATTCATGAATGGGTCAACCTGGAGTGAGTGGACTGTTAGCATGCCATATCATAAAGCAAGGTCAACTCTACAACTATTGTAACGATTCCGATTTGCGAATACAATAGTCAAATAGGCCGTGCGAACTATTCTTCTTGTTTGTTTTTCTTTCTTTTTTTGAGGTTATTGTTTGGCTAATAAATGTGTGCATGTAAAGATATAATTTTCGTGGATCCATGGAAATGTCGTTTTGTTTCCTCTAAATTACGCTGTCCAAAAATGAACAATAGAATAGTTCATTACAAAGAAAGAAAGTTGAAAAGATTCAGGTACTGGTATGAAAAACGAAAACATGAGTTTACAAACATATTTTTAAAATTTTATTCAAAACATGTTGACTATTGCTCTCCAGTTTGTAAGTGCGCATTTTTATTTTTAGAGTTACGCAATTTAAAGCGCTTACTTAGGCATTGCACTGGTTGTTTCCCAAATTCTCAAATAAACATTTCTCGCAATCACTAGAATCGCAGACAAGGAAGAACTGAATTTGACTGAGGTTAATTAAATTAATATATTGTAGAATTCCCCTTATAACATATATATCGTTGAATGAAATAAATTAAAAGCATTTACAATAGTCATGTGAAGAAGCACATGAGCGGCATATAGGTTTTATTGATTTGCTAGAACTCATTAGCTTGGCTGGGGTTACGTGATACTTGTTTTCAACAATTAATGCGTAGTAATACTGAATACAATTGATTTTGAAGTTCATTTCTTAAAATGTAGCGAACTATACTTTCCTTCTGTATGATTAAATATTTAAAGCTTTATATACATACGTACATTATAAAATTAGTTCCTCCATTTTAAAAACAAACTGACAAAAAGTCGATTATAGGTCACTAGTTACCATCATCATTGTAAAGTGACCTCACAAATGTGTACTCAAGCTTTGTATGAGCCACACTTGTGTGTACGCTGTTGAAAAATATATTTACATTTTTTTTTGGCTACGCAACATTAAAAACTTTGCTTTTCATTTATCTGTCTATTAGCGGTTGAAATTATTTTGTGATAGGGTTTCTTCGAAAACAAAGAATGCAATATTTTTCCGTCATAAATGTGACGAGTAAAGTGAAGTGTGTCCAAGCTGTGACAATTTCTTTGATACTATAACATTCTGTTTAGCTTGAATCTTTGGTCGAAAAAATTGTCGAAGTACATTAAATTGTAAGACTAATAATGTTTTTAAATACTTTTGTCATTACGGATTTAGTACGAAAAGCGTTATCAACCATTCAATTGTCCTGCTTAAATTCTATTAATTATGCTGGTCCCACGAGAGCAAAGGGTCCTACGAATAAATCAATAATCTAATCAGTATTAACATACAATTTTTTGGCTTCCATGAATTCCCAATATCTATCTAGTTAACGATCTGGATATAAGGTGTGGCTGCCAAGGGAAAAGAATGAGTTTGTTGAAAGGTGTAGGTATACCAAGAAAAAGTGGTTTCTTACAACATATCAGCCAGTCCGAAATGTTTGGCAGACGAAATAGGTACATTCAAACATGCAAACTTACCAATGTGACTGTTTTTTACCAGGGACAAGGTTTTGATGAGCGAGGCCAGAAAATTGTCCTAGTCATTTTATTGTCAATGTAGTGGCCAAAACCACAGATAGTCGGTCACTTTGTGTTTCCTGTAGGGTAGCCCAACGACATGAAAAGTAGGAATGTGAATAATGACACTCATAACAATAGTCAAAATCAATATCCCTACTGTAGTCTGCCCAATCAAAATTTTGTTTTCAGCTACCTCCAATGCTTCTTCCGTTTTTATACTGCCTATTTCCTACATATCACTGTTACAACAGGATAAGTATTCCTTTCTCAAAGTAGACCATCCAGGGTACATAAGCTAAACGAGCTACTTTATAGCTTCATCAATTCATAATTTTTTGTAGAATTTTTGGTTTTGTAGCAATTTAAATGTGCTGATAATATTTGCCCACTTCATATCTTACTTTTTTCTGATGATGATTTTACTTAAGTCAATATTACAATTATTTTCTCGGCATTCATCATTATCATTATTTACCAAAGAAACAAGTACAAAAACTAAGTCATGTAATGCAAACAAAGCATTCGTTTCAATATGTTACTTCTACAGTTTTTTAAAGGAAATGGGGCACATAATGTGTTTTTTTTTTGCAAAAATTCCTAAAATATCGAAAGAACGGGTCCGGCCAAAGCCGAGCAGTTTTGTAGTTTGCTATCTCTCCATTGTCTATTGTATATTTTATTCACATCAAACGTTTGCGGGCTAAAATTCGCATGAATCCATTTAATATATTTTGCTGTCAATCAAATGAAATTAATATTTTATTGCCTTTCCCTTTCGGCAAAGGACGTCTATATTCTTTGAGATTCCGATTTATCATGTGCAGGTTATCAAATAGCACTCACCTCAGCAGCAATGCGGTAGCTTCAACAGAGTTAATTTTTGTGCTGTGCATATGGAATTGCAAAGGTGCCTCAAAATTATTTTGAAAGCCGGTGAAACATGCTATTTTGTTGCGTTTAAATGTATCTCGTTGCCATTTAAAACGCACGCAAGCGTGTCCAAAAAATTGTGTTTCTCATCAAATAAGCCGAAAAGGAAGGAGTGGCAATTTTTTTTAAAAGTCTGACCAAATCATTTCTGCCATGCTTCAGATGATAAGGTAAAAATAAAGGTTTGCCCATTGTCTTCTGATATTTTGATTTTGATGATTAATTCTGATTTTTCCCAGATAGAACTTTTTCCGATACACTTGTTTTGGCCTTTGTAACAGTTAATCATTAATGAAACAAACTCATCATCCGAATGGCCACTTGTACTTATTTTTGATATTGTTATTATGATTTTTAATATGATTAGTACTAATTTAGTTTTGTTTTTGAAGTTTTGATTATGCATCATTTTCTTTTATGATCAGTAGTTTGGTCCATTTAGTACGTTAAATATGCTATCCCTACCTTATATATTGCTGCATCATTTTCTGTCCGTGTAAGAGTATGGGTAAATAATAAATAATCATGACCTACGTTAAAT
>JAQIWN010000653.1:0-28943 GCA_034699025.1 Entomobrya cf. arborea Gr-Col-00668 | reverse complement strand
TATCCATGTATTTTCAAGATCAATCAATCTGCAAATCCCTCAATCATCATCCATCCCACCCACGCACGCACACATTTCCTCTCCCTTCCCCCAGCTACAGCCATTCATCACATCCAACCACTGCTACCACCGCATCTTCTCTTATCTTATCCTTACCACCATTGTCTCCGCCCGAACAAACCCTCCAAAACGAGCCGTCACTCGACCTCCAAATCAACTTCCAAACATCGCACACCTTATCATGATGGATAACCTTCTATAAGGTTCCCAACATTTAACGCCAGCTTGGAAAGGCAGTGTCAAAGTGCTACTACCTCACTACTAAGAGGTTATTGAGTTGGCGGAAAATCTGACGGCTGAGCAAGTCGGAGGATCGGAGATTTTGAGGTTGATGGATTATCTTTGTGGTGGTAGAGTTAATACGGGATATATGTTCGAAAAGGGAATACCTATTTTGGCTTTGGTGGAAAAGGAGCAGTTGAAAACGGCGGAGGAAACGTTGCTCAAGCGTTTTGCAGGAATGGCGGAAGATGTGGAAAATTCGCACGAGCTTTTTATGTTGTTTGGTCGGGGAAAGCAATAGGGGAAGTGAAGTTTTAAAGGATAAATTAATGTGGTGTTAATTTAGTGTAGTTAATTTGTATGGTAAGCCGAGGAAATGAAATAAAAGAAAAATATATAAACTGATTTTGTACCGGTCAGAACCCAATTAAAAGTGAAATTACTTTATGGAGTTAATACATATTTTAAAGAAGTTACATTAAATTGATAAAATTAAATAGTAACGATTATGCTTTTTATGTATTTCATGGAATTTTAGGGAAATAAATCAATTTTTTTAAAAACAATCCAAAAATTGTTATATTTTATTTCCGTTTCATTATAAATCAAGTGTCCATTGCCACTTGCCATTCATGTCCTCTCAGTCCCATCTGAATTCTGAATACAACTTGAACTCACATAATGACGTATTGTCGCATCATTGAGTATGCGAAATCCGCGGTAAATTATTTCAAACCTGTTCAAGGTAGTACTGCACCTTGATTGAAAGCATAACTGTAAAAGTAGACAGAGATCCTCTTCTTGGTAAGTTGTTGTCTGTAGTGGAGGTTCGCTTGTGTGAGCTTGAAAGGTGTTTTCATTATAAAATTAGCAATTGCCTTTGTGAGGTTAAAACAACTCAGTAATTGCATTATTTTCGTAAAGATTAAGTTGAGTATTGAAAATTGGACGATGGCTCAAGTGTTGACGGCCAGACCAGTTCTTAATAAAGTATGTGATTCTTTCAGTTAAAAAACAAGATAAACCAATGCAATATAAAAATAAATATTTTTAAGAATGCTTGGTAATTAAATTAATTGTGAATTGATATTTTTTTTTGCTAGTTTGAAGATGCCGGGAAGGAGAGTTACGAGATCGATTGGATCATCCCAGACTGGGAAGTAGTTCGGAAATTGGAGAGTCTTGTGAGCTGTCAAGAAGCAGTGTTCGAAACTGGTTCTTCGCCATCTGCCTGGTTCAGGACTAAATGGCTTGTCGGGTTAAAGCTGGTTCCTGCTCAACATTCTGGAATGATGGCAAGATCCTACTTGAAATTATTGGACATCAAGGGGCCTCCGGCTTCTAACAAGTTACAAGCTAAATTAACGACGCAATTGTTAAATGTTAATCGTATTGGTGACCCCTACCTCAATTTTGTTACTGATAAGGTAAACACAAAGTCACTACATGAGAGACAATTAGCTATATACAGTAAACAATTTCACTTCGTTTTAAAACTTAATGCAACATCTTGTTTTAATATTCAGACAACTCAGGAAGTAAAATTATTTGGAACTCTAGAGAGTAGCAGGGATAATTTGCATTTCAATCCAAAAGGTTATCATCTGGATTATGATTCTGATTTTATTGCTGCAGATGGCGAGATAAAATTTTTATTCAGGCTGGTATTAGATACAATTATCATGAGTGATTTGGAGCGTGAGCAGTACGAAATGGAACACTTTTCAAAAGTCTCAGCTGAGCAGCTGCGTCGAAACCATGCTGCGCTTTTAAATGAGAATCCCGAAAATGCGGACTTGAAAATTATTTCTAGTGATGAGGTTGAGATTCCGGCACACAGGCTAATTCTAAAAGGTAGGTTTAAAATAATATTTTAATTAAATAATTGGAAATAATAGTCTTTGTGACTTAACGCTGACACTGATTTTTTTTGTTTCCTGTGGTTACAGCTCAGTGTCCAGTTTTTGCGGCTATGTTGAGCTGTGACCTTGCTGAAAACTCTAGCGGGGTTATCCGGATGACGGACTTATCTGGAAAAACTGTGAAGATTCTTTTGCATTACTTTTACACTGGAGAATTGCTTCCATCCTGGCGTGACCCTGATACCGTTATGGAATTCACTTATGCGGCGGGGAAATATCAAATGACTGAAGTTCTGAAATTGCTGGATGGATTACTCGGAACTAATTGTGGAAGAGATGTGAGCAATTTGGATGTGCAGTTGATTAATTTGGCTGGCAAGTTAAAACTTGAGAAAGCAGCGGGAAGGCTGTTGAAAAGGATTGTTAGCAAAGTTAAAATGGCGACATCTTGTTTGCAAATATTTGAGCTTTTTGGGTATGAGCCCGAGGAGACAGTTGAGTTGGCGGAAGGATTGGCGGCTGAGCAAGTTGGAGAGTCGGAGATTTTGAAGCTGATTGATTATCTGTTTGGGGGTAAAGTTAGAAATCGTTTTATGTTCGAGAAGGGGATCCCACTTTTGGCTTTGGTGGAAAAGGAGCAGTTGAAAACAGCGGAGAAGATCTTGCTCAAACGATTTGCAGAGATGGCCGAGCGTATGCAAAGTGCCCGTAGTCTGTTTATGTTGTTTGGTCGTGGAAAGCAAATGGGGAAGTAAGGTGTGTAGTTTTAATGTGTAAGCGGATAATTAAGGTGGTGTTAATTTAGTCTAATTTGTATAAACTATGCAAGGTAAGAAATTAGTACAGATTTTAAAGTGAAATTATGCAATTGAATAAGTAAAATATATTTACTTAACTTAATTTACTTTGTATTCATTTGTATTTTAAGGAATTACAATAAAATAAATCAAAAAAAAAGTTGTAATTAATTTTGTTTTCATTGCAAAATGTCATGTCCCATGATGCACAATATAGCTCGCATTATATGTGTTACGTTTATAAACAATTTTCAAAAACACTCATTAATTCGTGATTAAATTCCTTCTCATTGTAAGTCAACGTTCAATCTGGCTTTACCCTGTACTGTACTCTTACCGTTTTTTCACTCACACTCACCCTATTTATCTATCATTGTAAATTAAATCACAATTCACAATCCATCCACCCTGATTGATAAACCAACTGAATAAATCTAAACCCATCACATGCCACACAATTTGCAATGTAATTAATCTGGCTGTGAATTCCATTTCGGTCATTGAGTAAAACGGTTACGCGCAAATTACATTTTAAAATTATACAAAGGAAAGGACAGCAATCAGGAATTGACTGGTTATTCCTAAGACAGTAAACAAAACCGAATCGTCTTTGTCTTCGCTGTGATGATAACTTCAGCAGTTGCAGAAATTAAGTTTGAATTACTATGTAACATTTGCCAATTTTGAATTGTTTTGTGTAGGTTTTGCTTTTTTGTCAGGAAAGTGTTTTTTTTAAATTAAGTGAACGATGGCTCAAGTGTTGACTGCTACACTGATTCCACAAGTAAGTTTCTGTTAATTTTGTTAGTTTTAGTAAGTTTTTATCCCCCCCCCTATTTTAATGTTTATAAATTACAATGGTAATTGTTGGTATATTTTTACTTGGTTTACTAATTAATATTAATTTGATTACTTGGTAGTCTGCTGCTGAGCCAGAGAAGGAGAGTTACGACATCAGCTGGACTATTCCAAACTGGCCAAGTGTTCGAAAATCAGAAAAGCTAGTAAACTGTCAAGAAGCTTTGTTTGAAACCGGATCTTCCCCAAATGCCTGGTTTAAGACAAAATGGCTTGTGGGGTTGAAGGTCATCTCTAACTTTTGGAGTGGGAAGAAGGTACGTCTCTATTGGAAATTATTGGACATCACTGGAGGACCCCAGAGGATGAAATTGGAGGCTAAATTAGAAACCCAACTTTGGAATTACCATCTTGACGGACCCATGTATACTGACGAGGTAATATCCTAAGATTAATTAGTGATCGTAAAAATAATTGGTACTGTGTAATGATTTAAATAACTTTTTGTCTAAACTGTGTTTTTAATTTGTTAATCTTTAGAAAATTCAGGTGGTAAAATTACTGGGAATCGTGGAGGAGACGAGTGAGTGTTTGCAGCTCAAGCCAGAGGCTTCGTCGTTTGCAGATTTGGATTTGATAAGTGGGCGCGGGGGGATCACCTATAAACTGAAGCTGACCTTCAAAAGGCCAACTCACGTTACTCTCTCGGAATATGACCGTATTAAAATGGAACAGTTTTCCAAAAAATCTGTGGAGCAACTACGTCGAAAACAGGCAGCTCTTTTAAACGATTCTGAAACTACGGACTTGGTATTTGTTACTAGTGATGAGGTGGAGATTAGGGCACATAAGGCAGTTATGAAAGGTGATTAATTTCATTAAAAAATCATTTAAATAATTTTATCTTTTAAATCCTAATTTAGTTTAGTTTTTGTATATTTTCGATTTATTCAGCTCAGTGTCCAGTCTTTGCGGCGATGTTTAACTGGAACCTTTCTGAAAACGCTTCGGGCATTATTCGGATGAATGATGTGACAGGGAAAACAATGAAGATTCTTATGAATTACTTTTACACTGGAATCCTGCTTCCATCCTGGCGTGACCCTGATACTATTGTGGAGTTCACTTATGCTGCGGGTAAATATCAAATTACTGAGGTCCTGGAACTGCTGGATGACATGCTTGGAGTTAATCCGAAGAAAGTAGTGGCTAGCAACTTGGATGTGCAGCTGATTGATTTGGCGAGGAAATTAAAGCTGAAGAAAGCGGAAGATAGGCTGTTGGAAAAGATTATTGACAAGATTAAGAAATTGGAGACAAGTGGAGAATTATTTGAGTTGTTTGGATATGAAAAGGATGAGATTGAGGAGATGGCGGAAAGTCTGGCCGATGAGAAAATCGGAGAGTCGAGGATTTTGAGGCTGATGGGTTACTTTTATGGAAGTGAGGATTATCATGACTTGTTTGAAAAGGGGATGTCACTTTTGGCGTTGGTGCGAAGGGAGGGTTTGAAAAAGGTGGAGAAAGATTTGCTTAAATGTTTTGTGGAGGTTACGGGATTTGTTAAGAATTCAGATGACCTGTTTAAGTTGTTTGGTAGGGGGAAGCAAATAGGGAAATAAATGTTTTAGTTGGTGCTTTAATTAAAAATGTATAATTGTTTGTATTTTTTTAGTTATTTTTATGAAATTAAAGATACATAACTTTATGCTTGTAGTACTTTCTTTTTGTACAGATCTATTAATTCCTAGGAAGTATTTAATTGTAAATTGTGAAAATGAAAACATTTCAGTGGTTATGATTAAAGTAAAATGCATAAAAAATATAGCCACATTACCCCATGTCATTAATATCTTCTTTCCTGTGACCTGTGAATTTAACAGACAAATTGAATAGATTGCTCGAATTAAGCCACGTTGCAAAATTTTATGTGTATTTCATGTAGATCATGTCAGTCCACAAACCAGCGGTAACTCTGTTTTGGGAAATCTAAAAAACGCTTTATTTTGCAGACTACTGACGTAAACGTAAAATGCCTGCAAAAGAACTATCTTCAGTACCAGCAAACAGCAAAGTTGGATAATTAACAATTTTTGTGGCACGTAGTTTTTGTTACTTTTTGTAATTTTTTTTTGGTAAAAATAAAATAGTTCATTAAATTGAAAAACGGCTCAAAGGGTGACCCTGCAAAACTGATTTCGAAGGTAAGTGATTGTAATTAGTAATAATTAAGTAAATACGAACTTCCAGATAAAAAATTCTTAAAAACTGGAGGTTATCAGCTTTAAATTAACTTAAATTATTTCTTTCTATTAAATTTTGTAGTCTGGGGACTTGGGAGCGGAAACTTACGAAATTGAGTGGACCATTCCAAACTGGCGTGAAGTGAGGAAATCAGAGCGTCTTGTGAATTTGCAAGGGGCTACCTTTAAAACTGGAACTTTCCCGTCATCCTCCTGCTTTCAAACAAAGTGGCTTTTGGGGCTAAAATTGGTTCCGGGTGGTAGTTCTGGAAGGAAAGTTAGGGCCTGCTGGAAACTATTGGAGATTAAGGGATCTGAGGAGGAGAATTTAGAGGTGAAATTTGAGACTCAACTGTGGAATCACAGGAGAGACAAGCCACACTTTACTGAAATGGTAATACTGACCCTACTCACCAAATAGTGTTTTTTTAGTTATGTAATTAATTAATTATTTGTTATGAAATATATACTATTAATTGCGTTGTTTCAGATGCTTCGAGTGGTGGAATTATTCGAAGAATTGGAGGAGATCAGTGGATGTTTGCAATTCAAACCAGATTCTATTTACTCGGATGGAGAACTGATATGTTCTAAAGTCAGTGTTAGATTTACACTAAAGTTGAACTTGGAGGCACCCGCCATTACTGATTTGGAGTATGGCCGTTACAAAATGAAACAGTTACACAAAAAAACTGTGAAGAAGTTATGTGACAACCAAGCAGTTCTTTTAAACGATTCTGGAAGTGCAGACTTGAAATTTTTCTGTAGGGATGGGGTTGAAATTCCCGCACACAAAACCATTCTGAGAGGTATGTAATTTGCTATACTGTAACACTAATTTAAAAAGAACTAGGAAGTTATCAGCAATTTTTTTGTATTATTAGCTATTTATATTTATTTTTTTAAATTATAGCTCAGTGCCCTGTCTTTGCGGCAATGATGAACTGTGACCTTTCCGAAAACGTTACCGGGATTATCAGGATTTCCGATATTAGTGGAGAAACGATGATAATCCTTTTGCACTACGTTTACTCTGGGGAACTACTTCCATCTTGGCTACACCCTGATATCATTGTGGAGTTCACTTACGCAGCTGGTAAATATCAACTGACAGGAGTTCTGGAGCTGCTGGATGACTTACTGGGAAGTTATTGTGGAGGGGACGCCAGTAATTTGGATGTACAGCTGATTGATTTGGCGGGGAAATTGAAACTGGAGAAAGCGGAGGCAAGGCTTTTGAAAAGAATTGTTGACAAGATTAAGAAATTGAAGACAGGAAGAGAATTATTTGACCTTTTTGGATACGGACAAGAGGAGATTGAGAAGATGGCGGAAGATCTAGGGACTGAGCAAGTTGCAGGGTCAAAGATTTTGAGGTTTGTGGATTATTATCTGATTGGTAGTCTTCGACTTCAGTGTGAGTCGATTGACTTGTACGAGAAAGGATTGCCTCTTTTGGCTTTGGTGCTGAAGGAAGAGCTGAAAACGGTGGAGAAAGCATCACTCAAACGATTTGCAGGGATGGCACAAAGGATGGACAACGCTGACAAGCTTTTTGAGTTATTTGGTCGTGGAAAGGAAATGGAAAAGTAAAAACAAATACAATTTAATTCCTGTAGTTAATGAAAATATACGATGCCAGTGATTAAAAGGGTAATATTTTCACTAGATAAATTAATTGTTTATTGTAAATTCAAAGGTTATCATTTTAAATAAAATTAAATATTCTCTCTGGTTTTTTTAAACAATATTCCAAACAGACTCATTATTAATCTCCTTTCCATTATCAATCAGTGTCCCATCTGGCTGCAATTTAACTGCGTTACCACTAACCCGATGAATCACAATCCATCCACCTTGATAACCCACAAATCTAAATTCTTCCCAAGCTTGTGCCACTCCACTTGCCGCTTTCAATGTAGTACTTCCATCCATATTTCCCGTGACATATTGCTCCGTTACCGTACTCTTAATATAGTACATAGGCGCCTGATCACTGGAATCCGGTACCCTTTCAAATGTCCATCGTGTCGCCCCACCCACATTATTCCCATTTGCCTTTAATTCCACATCCTGTTGAGTGGCTACCACAAATAAATTATTTTGTTTGCTTTGGAGTGCCCCCTGGGCTGGTGGAGGTTGTGGCGTGGCGTCATCTGTTGGGACCAGACGAAATCGCGCAGGGGTTACGCCATTTGTGGCGTTAGCGTTATTAAAAAGCTCCCCAGTGCCAGAATTTACAGTGACCATCATCCGGTTGACCATTGCCGTTAACGTGTATGTACCATCAGCAGGTTGAGTCCATCTAAAAGTCTAAAAAAAACAATTAAAATTAATAACTTACCTAAATATACCCATTTAAATTTTAATTGTCCTTTAACTTTATTTTTATACCTCATAACCTTGTGCAGTATCTCTAGCAGCTGTTAAAGCACTAGTACCCTCCGGACTAGCCGTTACGAACTTCCCACTACTTGTCGCCTTAATTACCCCACCACCTGGTCTAAATCCCAACTCAAATTTTTCCGCCAAAACATCAGCTGCCGTAGTTGCCGCCAAATGTCCATCACTTGAAATTGTCAAAAACTGTCCAGTTGAATAATCCTGCAAATTGTAGAGCCCCTCGGGAGTCTGAAGCCCAGCTTCACAGATATCTCCACCTGTTGACTGCTGAGTACTCACAAAGTACAGCTGATTGGAAGCCGAGTTTCCACTTCCCCAGTCAAATAAGTCCCTTGAGTAACCATAAGCTTGGGAAGGGTTAACTGCTGCATATGCTGCGTAAATTACAGACTTAAAGTCATCCCCTAAGGTGGTATCCTCCAATTCTGCCCTACAATATGGGAGGACACCCTCCATCCATTCTCTGTCATAGGTGTAGTGACCGATGGGGGTCAGGGGTAAAATCTGGATTGCCGCAATTTGGATACGTTGACCTCCCCAAAATAGCCAAGCACCTGCTTGGGTGTCCATAACATTTCCTACGGTGGTTAATGCTCGGAAGTCGGGTTCGGGATAGGGTTGT
The DNA here is from genome assembly GCA_034699025.1 of Entomobrya cf. arborea Gr-Col-00668. Lineage (NCBI taxonomy): Eukaryota > Metazoa > Arthropoda > Collembola > Entomobryomorpha > Entomobryidae > Entomobrya > Entomobrya cf. arborea Gr-Col-00668. Next base: position 19,936 of record JAQIWN010000653.1, on the reverse strand, counting down.
TCGGGATCTTGGCTGTTGGGGTAAAGATGCCAGTATTCTCGGGCACCAGCGATTTCCATGGCGATGAGAATGCGGGACCAGTCGATTAAGGGTTGGTTGTTAATGGAGTGGGCGAAGAGGAGAAGTCCGTAGTAGCCGTTAATGGCTTCACCACTGGACTCTTGGTCACGGGGACCAGCACCATTGGCGATACCGGATGCCCAGGAGTGGCCAGCGAAGAAATCAAAGTGGCGGGTGACGGCGTAGTGGGGGTCTGCGGGGGATGGGTTTCCAGTGTTTCTTGCAATTCTGAAAAATAATTATCTAATTAATGCATGTATTATTTTTTGTAGTTAAGTGTTAATTAAGTAATTAGTTAAGGGGGTGCGTACTGCATGAAGAAATCCAGATGCTGATTTAACCAAGCTGGGTCGTATTTCCCGATGACAGCGGCTCCGTGAAGGATGTAACCGTAGTGGAAATGGTGGTCATTGTAATAAGCGTTACCGAAGTCAACCTGTTATTAAAATTATTAATTAAAATCAGACCATTAAGGAATTAAATTAAAGTTTAATTGAATAATTAACTGACCCAAGTGTTGTTCCACCCATCTTTGTTGATAAATCCACCCCATCCAGTCTCAAAAGCAGCACTGTGAAAATCCAAAGAATGTTTTTAAAAATATTTAGTCATTAAAATAGTTAATTATATTTAGTTAATTATGAAGCCTCTTATTTTTTACCTTGGACTCCTATTTCCATCAAACCAATACTCCACACTTGTCTTCAACACCTGCACCACCTTCTGAATAATTTCTTGACTTCCATCTCCACCCAAATGTTCAGCAATCAACGCCAATCTCGAAGCCCTTCCGAAGGCACCTCCCCAAAAGTAAAAGTCTCCCGGTACCATCACCTCCAATGCATCCACCTCCGCTTTCAAAGTCTTCCTCAATTCTTGTTGACAACTAGCATGTGGGGCATTCAGTGAAAACCAGCTGATTTGTGGCAGCTCATGTCTCTGCACCCATGTATTTCCCCGGACACCCTTCATCTGTCCCTTTAAGGTGAGGTACTGGATATCCACAAAGTTAGCATTTTCAAGGGCCCTTCGATGATGTGGCCAGGATAATAAGAGGAGATCTGCTGCATTTCCTTGGCTAACAGTCCATGTCCAAGTTTGTGTGCTGACATCTCCACTAACTTGATAAGCCATATCGACACCGGAAGGTACCACGCTTGAATGGGTGTCCAAAACAGACTCTTGATTGGCTTCCTTCAATTTAGCAAAACGAATAGTTCCTGTAAAGGCACCCTGTCCTTGAAGCTGGGTGGTACCTTGTCTGTTTAATTGAAGGTTTCCGGATAAAATGTAAATTAAGTAGGTTCCCCCATTATGAGTGACCTTCGCCTTGGTTCCTGGAGTCACCCAAGTGAAGTCAGAGATATCGCCTTGGTTGGAAGTGATGAGGACCTCTGCATTGTTAAATGTGAAGGTCATGTAGGGACTTCCAGGGACTAGGCAGGTGTCCATGGTGGAGCCACCATTGAAATATTGAAGACAAACGGCTTGGGTGTCCCAGGCGGTGGCCTTGCGGTTTTGGATGGTGGCGGGCAAGCCAGTGAAGCCGATGGTGAAGTCGCGTTGTGTATCGACGTGGATGGAGGTTCCATCAAAACGGCGAGTGTCGGAGATCCCGAATATGAGACCGGTGGATGTGGTGGCGGTTTGGAAGGGAAAGGGACCGGCTACAACGGCATCTTGATTGCCAACGGTGAAGCCGGACCACCAAGCGTCGGTGGGGAAGGGAGGAGTAAAGTCGGTGAAGAAGGGGCCGGGAGGGGCGTCGTTGGCTATGGTGCCGCCTGGGAGGTTAGGATTTGTGGTGCCGATGGGGGTTGGGGAGGGACCGGATTCTAGACGGTGGCCAGGGGCCCTGAAGGGTTTGGAGGGGGAGGAATGGCAGAAGGGGGAAAGGGAGAGGAGCAGTAGAAAACTGCTGAGGAATGGCTTGGAGAAGAACATGATGAACGGTCGAGTTTAGAACACGAACTGGAAGATTGGATGGGGGTTTTGGTTAAATAAATGTATTTTTGAGAATGGGATATGGACACATGACACCGTTTTTTTTTTTTCATTGATGTGAACAGATAGACGAGATGATTGATGAGTATGTTGTTGTGCAAACTTTTAAGCCAATCAATGCAGTTTAAGTGTGTGGAATTGATGTACGTAAGGTCATGCACGCGAAAAATTATTACATCATTCTTATACAATGATACATAGTAAAGCGTGTTATATGATTGAGATTCACTTGAAATATTATGAAATGTAAAAACTAAAAATCAATCATGATTATGATTCTTTCGTGCTAATATTTTTTTTATACTGCCGTAATGTTATTGTGGTAGTTTTACTTTGAATGGTGTGACTGTTGGTTGACAATACTTGATTTCCAGGTTTTTTTTAGAATGGGACTATGGGACTGTTGAGTTGCGTAACATGACGTTATCAGTTTTAAGCCCGTGTGGATTAAACATGTTTATAAGTCAATCAATCATAAAATCGTGAAATTATAAATATGAATTAGTTATTGATTTGTGTGTAAATACTCAAACACATTATTTGACAGTGTGACAAGACATGTTTTCAAAAAAAGATGTTATCAGTAATGTCTTAAATAAGAGCTTTATCAGTTTGAATTGAATTGTTGAATTGTCAAAAAGAGAAATTACCTTTATTTGAAGAATACATTCTCATTGTATTCTGATGATAAGTGGACAACGATGTGATGTGACTATAAATTATGTATAATGTATGAAAATTTAAAAATAACTAAGTGAAGTGATGAAGTGGAGTAATAAGTGTGATTGGTTTTGTTTGACTTAAAAAGGTAATTATTCATAACTACCGGATAAGAACAGAGATTGTAAGTGTTTTGACAGACTTGTTATTCTGGTTTTTGTTGAAATAATTACTAAATTAGAATAGATTTTAAAATGAGAACACGTCAAAACAAGAGAGCAAGTCAGATAAGGTAGTGAAATATTTGCAATTAGTGGTTAGACATGGCAAGCACAAGTGCTTTATTATCAAAAATATGATAAATCGGTAAAGTAGTTAAAGTGTTGCAAATCTCCATGGGTTTTAACTAACCCAGTAATATTTAGACTATTCGTGAGCTTTGATAATTTGGCAGTTACAGCAGACAAAAAAATGCAATGTGATATAATTATAATACTTTGTCTTGTATTTCTATGATTTAAAAGCTTAATTTTGGCATAACAAATTGAATATATGCCGTATACATTTGTGGAGTTGGGTTTCATTTCGGATTAATCTTGGTATGCATCTGTTACAATTTGTGTGCGATATGTAGGTGCATGGAATATTTGTATGAATCATAAATTGTAAACTTTATAGTGCACATTAAGTTTATCAGCAGAAACACTTACTTAGCCTTATATAACTAACTTATGTAAGTATGTAATATGACTGCTTGTAAAACTGGTATTGTGTCACTCGTTTTGCCATTTATGATATTATTTAACTTTACGTCACATAATTCTTTTCCAACAGACGTTTTCAATAAATATTCCAGGTGAAAAACAAAATGAATGAAACAAGTAAGCTTAAAAGTGTTATGTATTTGGACGTGAGCCATGTAAAAATCTAGCAGATTTTTAACTCTCAAATTAGTAATTAGCTTAAAACACAATTTACTTGTCTGTGAGACGAGACATACAGATGTCTACAAGTTAACCTTGGCATGTTGCAAAGACATTTCGAACACAATTTTCTGGATGATAGAAAACTAGAAATTAGTGTCCTTTCATTCTTAACTTGTCACTTAAGTGAAGTGTACGTAAGCGAAAATTGTTGTTCTAACGTTAGTTCTTGACAAAGTCTTTTCATTTCAGCAACTTTATTGTTGGGGTTAATTTATTAGGTAAAAATGGCAAATTCAAATTCAGCCCTTAACATTTCCGAAGTTAAGACGGACACCGATATCATGTCTATTTATCCAGTGTATCGTGAACTGTATCCCCACTTAACCTCACAATCTCAATTTTTAAAAATGGTTCGTAATCTAATTGACAACGAGAGCTGTGCCATTTTGTGCATCAAAGACAAAATTGAAGATTCATCTGAAGAGCCTAAGCCTGTCAGCATCATCACTTACAAAATCTTCAGTAACATGTTTGATGGAAAGCGGTTTTACGTTATGGACTTGGGCACTTCGTCATCCGCAAGGAAAAAGGGCTATGCTGGAATCCTCATGGATTACGTAATCGAAAAAGCAAAAGCTGAAAAATGTAACGTGGTCAGTCTGGAAAGTGGGTATGCGAGAAAGGAAGCTCATCGTTTTTATTTAAATAAAGGGTTTTTAATGACAGATCATTATTTCACTTTTACCATTAACCCCTTATCAAGTTAAAAATACTGAACTGTTTGTTGTAAAAAAGAATTTGTGAAAATAAATCATATTGAAATATATTTTAAGGTGAATTTTCATTAAAATTGTACACACGACATATCAAATCATAATTGTTTATGATGCATTATAAAATTTCTAAGAATTAGATTTCTGCTCATTTTGTAATAAATGTATGGAGGCAAATTCCACGAATTCGTTTTGCATGAGCATGTTGTATTTTTTAATATTTTAATTCCATTGTAAAAAATTATCCAAAAATAAGAATACAACGAAAACAAAAAGTGATCATTTGTTATTTGTTTTTCTTAAACGTCATTAAGTCTAAACATTTCAAAATCGATTTATAATACGAAACGTTACTAATTATGGAGATCATCAAAACTCGTTATATTATCAAACTAGTAATATTGCTGGCTCTAATAGTTAACTTAAAGCAAGCTGAAGGATCTTTTGAAAGACCACCCGATCCACCTTCTGCCAGGCCAAGTTATACTCACTTTGTAAAAGATTATAACGACAGCAGCATTAATTATCATGGCAGGCCTCCAACAACCACTCATCACGGTACACTTCCACCACAGTGGAGAACAACTGCAGAGACATCTCCTTCCACAACAACCGATTAGCTTTAAATAATCGATAGACGGGAAAACTACCTTTATTTCTTAAAGGATATACAATTGTATTTAGAAAATTTATCTTTAAATTTTTATCAATAAACCATCAATTGTTCTTGTAAACGTCCAATAAAAATAAGACAACTCTGCACCCTTCCTTAGATCGTAAAAGTTTCCACAAGACAATAAAATTGATTTCGTAGCAGCATACTTCCGTTTAATCATTTTTCTTGCAAAATGACAACTACGTTCAAGCATGAATAACTCCACCCGTTTACTTCACACATTTATCATTTTTTTATTCCATTCATGAACGTGAACTGCAAATGGCACTAGAAAAGCAAGGAAAAATGCACACAATACAGACGCTGTTGGCATTAACCAGTATATTTGAATAGGTAGCAAATGATATGCTCGTATAGTAGCTAAATTACAAGCAACAAATATTGCAAAGCCACTACCCATAAGTATTGCAACTAGAATATTGTAAGTTGAAGATAAATATTTGTAGGCAATTTGTAGGGCTGTATACCATTTGAAAAATAGGAGGTCATCAGGATTCTTCAGTTCGATAGCTTCTCCGTCCGGAATTCGATCGAACAGCTATATACTTTTAACTTGTAGCTCAACTAATTGCATTGTTAACGAAAACAATATAGCATAAAATCTACATGCCTCCGCAACACAAATAACAGAACAAATAGCACGAAATACTGGTGTAATAATCCAAGTTACTAATGTACATATTAAACTACGCTTGTTAGCGCAGTAATAAAAGTTGGATATAATTTTGGGAAATGTGTAACTGAATGGGTCAATGCTAACGTATAAACCAAGTGGGGTAAATATAATGGGAATAAAAGCGAATATTAAAACTATTAGACGAAGACCGTATGAAATTTCACGCCAGTTGTTGTCGGTGTAAAATTTTGTCGTTTTAAGTACATTCAAATGGTCTATCGAAAACAGGAAATATTTCATAGTATATTTTACAACTCTTTTTAGAGTTAAATATTTAAAAATTCAAATGCTTACCTAAATGAATCCATATATTTTTGTAGCATTCTTGGGCATTTAAAATTTCATCAACTTTCCAAATCACTGTGCCAGCGGAAGCCCAAAATAAAAATGACATGGCAGCTAAACTGCTCGAAACTACAACTAATGCGCCACCAGTTTGTTTGGCATGTGTAATGACGTCAAGACAGCAACCAAATACAATTACACCCGCTACAATAAAAGTATTAAAGTACCATTTCAAATATTTAGGATTTCTTTTCCCTTTTGTTTCGAATTGCTCGGTTGATGGTGACCACTCCAATACCACGGGGAACATAAAGGAAAATAGTTTATTGTAGAGGAAAAGAGCATGTTAGCAATAAAACTGAAACTGGTAATTTACACGTAGTCTCCTTTTCAGAAATAATGATACAATTTTTAACGGAAACATTTTAAACTATTGTAATATTTGCTAGCAAATAACTTTTACTACAATTTGGCCAGACAATGTCACTTTGATATGTCACAGACATTTGTGTTATTTAAAAACAATTTTGTACGGAAATAACTTATTGATTATATATATTCCACAAGCAAATATAATTGTTTGTAAAATCTGTCCTTTCAGTATTATTGACATTTATAAAAAAATTAAATCGAATTATATCAGAAAGTTGAATTTTTTTTTTTTTTTAAATTAAATGCTTAATATCATTTTCTAACGTAAGTAGGTTTATTCGTCAGAATTTGCGTTTTAGATTTCATATTATAGATTTATTTTATAAGTAATTTTGGTTGCTTAGCTGGAAGCTTTTCTACAAATATAATCGATTTGTTGAAAATCCATACAATCTTTAACTTTAATGGGTTGGTTTAATATATGAACAGATTTTTATCCAAAGGTCCAGAAGCCTCAAGTGGTGTAAATGACACTTGGATATTTTTATCTCAGAGAACCTTCGTATTTTTTTGATGATTAAAATTTAAAGACGTAGTAATTGATATACTGAACATTTTGAAGTTATAAACCTAGAACTATCATAATATTATGTGAACAGTACAATAATATTTGCGTCGAATTCTAATGTTTTTATTTTAACGTAATTTAAAGATCTTCATGATTCGCAATTACATTCGTATCCGATTATCTGTTATTGAAGTTCTTTTATGTTAGAATCCAATCGACAAACTATCAATAGATCAATAAAATAATTTGCAATGGACTGTGCTGCCATTTGAAATTACAGAACCATCAAAAATATGTGTAGAAATTAGTAATAGTGTGCCTTCAGTAGACATAATTTTGACATTCCTTTTAAATATGATTAGGAAGATTTTTAATTACTAATTGCTTGCTCTTTACCACATTGAATTATTAAATGAAATTACTGAGACGGATACGAGGACAAGGCGTCATAGTTACGAATTAGTTTGTTTTAATTTACCGAGATATATTTTTTAATTCTGATTTAAAATAAATTTCATCGTGCTTGCATTTTAGATGAGCATTTTTTTCGATCCTCCGATATTTTATTGATTTGGTTTCATCTCAATCCCGTTTCTATTCTAGCTGTCTAAAATATTCCAAATTGATTAAATTGTTTTCCAAGTGCTGACCAATTTTGTTTTAAAGTTTTTCCTTTAAAAATATTAAAAACTCCATGACACGACATTGCACGAAATTTATGCAAACCGCCTCAAATATTCGATCGATCTTACTAATCGTGCGAGCATGAAATTTGTGATGTAGTGAATTTAGCATTTTCTTGACCTCACGTTTCGTACTTCTATTTAAAGCTGCATTTAAAATGAGATTTTGTTTCCACGTTTTCAAAATTTTGTTGTTAGCCAAGTAAAAGCTACATGAAAAATGAAAAACCGCCTTCACAAAGCATAATTGGTAAAAAGATATGAACAAGAGCACCAAGTAAAAATGCATTGGAATAAATTTCCATCCAACTAAACTTAAATTCAAAAGCCAAACAATTCCGAATACACTTGCAGCCAAAATCGACCCAAGAAAGACTGAGGTAAATCGAAAAACGCTGGCGAAGCATATTGACAATTCATTATAACCTTTAAATAAACTTTGATTGAATTTCAAAATTGGTTGCAACTTTAATATTCGTTGTTGACATTTTGTCAAGTGTAAGCCTAAAATTATGACTATAGGAAAAAATGACCGCACAATACTTGTACCAGCAAAGCATAGTGGCACCAAGAACGAACATTTTACAATCAAAAATATTAAATAACCAGCCGATGTTTCCGGAAGACCAAATAATAGTTTAGTATAAAGTGAAATCGGATCAATATTGCTCACAGAAATTACCACAGGTAAAACAAAGGAAATAAAATATAGTGCATAGTAACAACTGCCAAAAAGTAGTCCAACGTAGTCTGGATTATTTCTTGCTCTGTCCCGCCAAAGTAGCATCTTAACCTCTACAAAAATAGCAATTAATTACCATTTATTAAATCAGACCAATGATTTAGATGATTGCACACGTTATGGAAACCGCAAATTTGAAATTTTAACTTACCGCCGAACCACGAAATTTTGATTGATTTTTGTTTGGAAATACGGGACCTTCTACGTAGTAGATAATTAACTGTTTCTACTATTTCTTGTCCATATCTCCAGACGAGAAAATTAAATATATAGACAAACGATCCAAAAAATCCGAGAAAGCAAAAACTTACAATGTTGAAAATGGATAGAAAATGCGAAATTTAGGAAGACCAATACTGTTGAAGGTACTAGTAACAAGCATCCAATCAAACCGTCAACAGTGATATAGAAACTTATCAACTTTGACTGGTTTGTTATAATTTTCCATTCACACGTTTTCAGATTCCATGACAAACGTGTTTGCATACCATACAATATTATATTCTCAAGTCTTTGGTTTTGAGTGACACAACGTAATGCTAGTGTTGTAGCCATTTTGGAAGCTCTCGTGTGTTTATAAGAGATAAAGTTTACGTTCGTGTACTAAACCTTTAAGAGTTAGAACAAACTCACAAACGAACTAGGAAATTCCACTTCAAAAATAAGGAGAAATAAAATACATATGTCAATGTTTAAATATTTTAAAAACAATTTTATCTATTTTAGTAACTATGCATAAGAGCATTGCTATCATGCAGCTTTGACTTGGCTTAAATTTGTACGGTGTTCGGGATGTAGTGATATGATTTTTGAAATGCACAACGAAGGACCAAGCTATTTAAGAGAGCTACTCTGAAAATTAATGATGCAATGAAATGATTGAAATTGTGGAATTATGAGAACTGTTCAATAAATCCACCGACACTATGCAATAAATGAAATATGGTAAAAAACACAGTAATTTGGATTTCAAATAGTTAAATAAGTGAATTTATTACTCTAGTACAATTAGCGAATTTTCTGTGCAGAGTTTAAGAAGGAAATAATTAAGTCACAAAAATTACATGTTTTAAGGAAAGATTACAGCAAGTCAATATGTGCTGCCTGATGGGCAGTTGGAAGGCAAGTGTGTAGAATTGAATGTACAATATGGTCTCAAGACAAAATCAAGGTTAGAAGCAAGCTGAGAAAAAATGCTTCCACGTCACCATATCACTGAGATGGAGTTGGTTAGGTTGCTGCAATTCACATTGCAGCTGTTGGGGTTATAAGATAAGCATTCAGTTTACATTTGGTAGATAAACTAGGTAACAAAGACAAGTGTAGATGGCAGACCATCGACACATTTAAATGATGTACAAAGTGCCAGAAGGGCTTGGTATAAAAAATACATACATGACAAATGAAAATAAATGTAAAGTCACAGCACTAATCACGTTCCAAACATACGGAATTTGACTTAAAAATATGTTTATCTTAAGTTTTGGTTATGCATTATGTTTTGGTTTTTAAGTATATATTGTATAAAATCGTAATCGCTTAAACTTAAAAACTGTTTTGAACTTTTTTGGCTAAATTCTTCGTTGGATCGATGACCAGAAATCGATAGGCCATTGAATTTATGTAAGTATGCAAGAACTGTAGTTTATTTGTTATGAAGTAAAACGCAGAATGGTTTAATAAATATGACTAATATTTTTATCAGTCATGATTTATTATAATTTAATACTACTTCAGTTTCGAAATATACACTTAACAGAACGGAAAATTGTTTTCTGGATTCAATTGTCTGAAGACAATTTATTGTTAATGCTGATAATAGGCGTCAAGAGATATTTTAAAATCTATAACATCGACTAATCTTTCTTTCCGATCCTTACATTGTCTTTATGAAACATAAAAGCTTTTTATCAGCGAAGCAAGAAGTTCCCTAATAATTCCTTTTGAAATATATCAATTTTTTGTATCAAATAATTAACTTTTTCTACTATTACTTTTCCATATCGCCAAACCAGATAATCGAACAAATACAAGAAGGAAAATATCCCACAAAGAAAAAACTAACAATGTTAACAATCGACAGAATTTTCAAAGAAATTTCTAAATTGAGACCAACCGAAATTACTGTAGGCAATACTAAAAAGCATCCAATCTAATCGTAAATATTGAAGTACAAAAAAAATAGTTTCTTGAGTTTTGTATTAATTTTCCTTCTGTTTATTTCTAGGTTCCATGACAAACTTATTTTCATACCCTTTAAAATTATATCAGGACGTCTTTGATTCTGACTTATATAGTGTAATGTTAGTGGGTTCGCCATTGTGAAAAATAAGTAGTATTCGATAAATCATATATTTAACAATACACAAATGTTTTAGTAGAGTGGAATAGGAACAAAGTTAAAAACAATTCTACTTAAAAAATTAAATATTCGGTTTAGGTCTAAATATTTTTTAAACATATTTTTACCTTGTTTGATATGTTTTTGCAAGCGTAGCAATGATGTTATGTTTTGAATTTTATTTAATAATTTATTACAGCTCAAAAAATAATTTTCTTAAATGCTCCTTATATATGTTAAATATGACTTAACTTGGAGTTTTTTCTCACGGAATCGTCATTTGGCTATTCAAAAGAGCAGGTTTTAAATGTGATATGTGTGGTTATTTTAATTACCAATTGCAGATCAACGACAAAATTAATTAGTTCGCAATGTTTATCTTTTTTTGTGCTACGACTGGTATTGATTACAGATTGAAACAATAATGTATGTACGTATTACTTTATTTGCAAACCAAGCATCATGACAAAAAAAACACAAAAAGGTTCATAGGAACTACAAAGATTGCATTTAAAAAAAATATTATATCGACTAAAAAAATCAGCTTTGCGGAACATCCAGCTCTCCAATATTAAAGAGTAAAAATTTCCATTCTCTTGAAATCGACGACTTGACAAAAACATCAGAATTGACAATAGATTTAACTATTATATTATCACTTTCAGCCATGCGTCGAAGTAATGAAAAAATAAAGTAGCGTCTCATTGCATCGAAACCATTTAGGCCAAGATCACAAAACATCGCTCAGGCACTACACTGTCTACTCCTTACAAACACAATTCTACATACATCATCGTATGCTACCTTAACATTTTTTATTAAAACTTTCCTAACTGGAACCCACACACTATTGCAGTAAATATTTGAAAAAAGGTCTGAAACAAAAACTTTTTCACTGCTATTGTGCATGACGAGAATCTTTTTTTGAGTAGATTTGCTCCAGCATATAGCTCACGCTCTCTCCGCAGAAGTTCCTGCTCTTCCCTCTTACGACAATTGATGTCGAATCCTAGGTATCGCACTGTATCCTTCCACTTCAATATTTTTCCACAGTTTAATTAGAGACATTGTCAAATCAAAACCATGTTCACATAATATTTTAATTCACTCTTATTAAAACCAAAAATAAAATGTGTACTTTATTGCATTTTCTATTTAAATGTTAAGTAATGTAAACTATTGCTGCTATTGCTATTAAGCAAGAGTTATTGTGTTCCAAAAGAATGCAAGTTTAAAATTGTATACTAAAAAAATTTGCTACTTTTCAGGATTTCAGGCAACTAGTATATGTCAAATACTATTCAAAGATTATATTCTTCACTATTTGTCCGTATTATCGTCTAAATCACTTATATTTTCACACCCTATAAAATAGACTATAAAGTAACAATAATCCCCCCAAACGATTCAAAAATTTTATTGAATAGTTACAACTCGTTAACTGGGTTAACAAGATAAAAATATGGTTTAAGAGCTTGAAAGAGACGTTTTAAAAGATGTACCTTTTTCAAGTAATAAAGTGTCTTTGCAGTTATAATGGATGAAATGAAAAAAATGCTTAATGATTTGGAATAAATTTCTTAGAAGTGCCGAATTTTGAAGCATTTTAAACTAAATACTGCAGATACTCATTGTATACAGATGAAAACAAATAAAAAAACCATGATCCATCATGTTACCATTCGTATTTGATAATTAATTACTGTGTTTTTTTGCTTAAATCAAATAGTTACGTTGTGGAAAATTCTAAAACATATTAATAAGATAAACTGACACAACTACCTGTTTTACTCACATAACAATCTATATTGTTAAAAACATATCATGTCTTCAGTGGAAATAAATTTGATATATTTTTGTCTAGAAAACAGGAAGGGATTTAACCGCTCGCTTTATAACTGCAGTATTTCTTCACATTTCCCATCAAACTGTTAAAGCTCGTTAGTAATATCTTTCAGAAATATTAAAAATTCCATAACACGACATTGCACGAAATTTATGTAAACCACCTTAAAGGTTCGATCTATCTTGCTAATCGTGCCAGCAAAAAATTTGTGATGCTGTAGTGAATTAAGGATTTTCGTGGCCTCACGTTTTGCGCATACATTTAAACCTACATTATAAAGGAGATTTTGTTTCCATGTTTTCAAAATTTTGTTGCTAGCCAAGTAAAAGCTACACGTAAAACGAAAAACCATCTTTAAAAAGCATACATTGTATACAGATGAAAACAAAAGAAGCAAATAAAAATGCATTGGAATAAATTTCCATCCCATCAAGTTTAAAGTCAAAAGCCAAACAATTCCGATTACAATTGCAGATAGAATCATTCCCAGAAATACTGAGGTAAATCGAAAAACGCTGGCAATACATATTGATAATTCATTGTAACTGTGAAATAAGTTTACATTTAGCTTTAGAAATAGTTGCAACTTGATTATTCGCCGTTGCCTTTGTGTTAAGTGCAAACCTAGAAATATGATTATGGAAGAAAATGATCGAGCAATACTTGTACCAGCAAAGCACAGTGGCACCAAGAATGTACATTTTACAACAAAAAATATCAAATAACAAATAAAGGTTTCCGGAAGTCCAAATAAAAGTTTAGCATAAACTGAAATTAGATCAATATTGCTCACAGAAATGATAATAGGTAATACCAAGGAAATTAAATAGAGTAGGTAGTAACAACTGCCAAAAAGCAGCCCAACATAGTCAACATTATTATTGGATTGGTCACGTCGTAATAGCTTCCTGAGTTCTATAATAAAGCAATTCGACATGATATGTTATGTCAAAGTAATTAAATACTTGTTAACATAATACCTTGTAACCAAAAGTTGAAATTTTATACTTACCATCAAACCAAGAACTTCCTGTAGTTTTCTGTTTTGAAATATATCGACTACTCTTTAGCAAATAGTTAACGGTTTCTACAATTTCTTGTCCATATCGCCAAACGAGAAAATCAAATATATACAAAAACGATCCAAAAATTCCAAGGAAGCAAAAACTAAAGATATTGACAATCGAAAGTAGTTTCAGGGAAAATGCATAATTCAGATAGACTAAAACTATCGGAGGCACTAATAAGAAGCCCCCAATTAAACCATATATAGTTATATAGAAGTGATTTAACTTGGATTGATTGGTTATAAGTTCCCATTCACACTTTTTCAGATTCCACGATAAACGTGTTCGCATACGATTTAAAATTACATCGTCAAGTCTCTGGTTTTGGCTTACCAAACGTATTGCTAGTGGTGTAGCCATTCTGAAAAATCAGCGTTAGATGATTTATGATATATGTTTTTGGGTTAATTTAAGGTAACTGAAAGTTGAATTGAAACAAAAACCCAGGATTCTTACATACCACGAAAATTCAGCAAAGTAATAAATCGGTCTACATTTAACTATTTTCAGAATGCTTTACCTTGCCAGGTATGGAAACGCAGACTTTAACTCAATAATATGTATTCCGAGTAAAAATATGTTTTTCTTAAATATTACTTGTAATTTATTTGATTTGATTTTGAGTAGATTACTTACTTACTTAACTTGTTGATTCACTGAAGTTGTTTCTAACTTTGATCGGTAGACTTACGAGGAAGGCGAAAGACCACTCCAGCGAAAATCAGGGTGAAATTTGTATCACAAGAAAGATTGGGATTTAAATAGTTGAATGGGGTTTGTTTTGGTCCCGAATGGCTACATTTAAAATGACCAAGACAAGTCAAAATTGACCATACCGCGTTCTTTGTGACGCACACATGAGGAACAAGTTGGAGCAAAGCTTGTAAACTTGTGTAACTCCAGCCAGCGCTGGCTGACGGCAAGCCGAACGCTTCCTTTTTTCTCTTTTGCTCCGTGAAATGAATGATGCTGAGCTACCACTAACTCCTTAGCTAAGCTTGTGTCACAAACTTGTGGTATGATCAACTTTGACCTATTCTGATCATCTGAAATGTGGCTTCGGGGTTAAAAATAACACATTCAACTTTTTAAACCCCAATCTTTCTTGTTATATAAATTTCACACTGACTCTCGGTTTACCGGTAATGCGTCTTCCTCGTTAGTCGTGGTTTTGATGACTTAAACAGATAAATCACAGAAGTAAAATAATTGAAAATACATTCCTCTTTCTTGTGGAATAAAACGAACAATCAAAACTTCGCTAGGACTAGTATACATTACAGATAGTGATATGACAATGATATTTTAATGCCAGAAATAGCTCCTGTCAAAACCAAAAACATGTTTTTCATGTGATGTCATTTTCCAATTTTTTATTAGCTAAATCTAAAGTCATTAATCAAAATTGACTATGTTCTAAAGTATTAGAACTTGAACTTTTGTACTTGAAGAAACAAAAATATCAATCGTATACGATCTGATAATTTATCAAATTAAAATTTTAAACATTAAAGTTGTGTATTTACTTCCTTAAAAATATGACAGCATAAGGTACCTAAATTTACTAAAATCGCATTTGATTTAATATTATACACTTACAATTATTTGTTTCTTTTTATGTATGTATTAAAACGAATTGAAGTACGAACTTAAAACCCTTTGAATTTTAGTTTAACGTAAAGAGAACTACGGCCATGTTTTCAAACAATGCTAAACATCAGTATAAAGAGATGTTCATGTCAAGGTTAAAAGCTATCATTATTTTATAAAGGTTCAGGTCTAACAGATCAACACTGTTTGTGTTGGTAATGTTATTCATATCTTGAAAGATTTAAATTTGTCTGATTGTATAATATAATATTCTGAGTATAATAATACATTCTAAAAAATATTTTAAGAAGGGTCTAGCATACAACCAAAGAATAAATAGGAGCTAGTTTCAACACATTTATGGTTATATAAAAGTAAATCGAAGATTATGTACTTCTTTGTACGTGAAAGAAATTAACTAACACTGCAATTAAGAACCTAATTTTTAGAGACAAAATACGGACTATAGGAACTCGGCAAAAATATCTCTTAAAATCGTCCTTTAAGGAATATCAAAACATCCATGACATGGCATTGCACAAAATTCATGTACACCATTTTAAACGTTCTATCTATTTTGCGTATTGTGCCAGCATGAAATTTATGGTGTTGTAATGAAGTCAGCATTTGTCGGTACTCTCGTTTTGTTCGAAAACTGTAAGTTTTAAATAAAATTAGACTCTGTTTCCATTTTTTAAAAATTGTGTCACTAGTTGCATAAAAACCACAAGGAAAAAGGAAAATCATTTTGACAAAACATAATTGACTTACAGATACAGACAAAAGTAACAAATAAAAATGCAATGGAATAAACTTCCATCCAACCAAACTTAAATTTAAGATGAAAACTATGTCGACTGCCATTACTGCTAACATTGATCCTAAGAAAATGGACATGAATCTAAATACACTAGCAAAACAAAGTGATAACTCATTGTATGCTTTCAATATTTTCAAAGTTAATTTAACATTCATTGAAAAGTCAAGTATTTGTAGTTGACCCTTTCGTAGGAGTAAACCTAAAAGTATAACAAGCGGAAAAAAGGATCGAACTATAGATGTACCAGCAAAGCACAGTGGCACCAAAAACGCACATTTTGCAACCATAAATATCAACTGCCCAAAAACATTTGTTGGTAAACCGAACAAAAGTTTGACATAAACTGAAATCGGATCAATATTACTCACAGATATAACAACGGGTAGAGTAAATGAAAACAAGTAAAATGCTCTGTATGAACAGCCCAATAGCAATCCAAAATAGTCCATATCATGACCCGATGCTGAACGTGGGCATGACTTCTTGAATTCTGAAAGCATAGTGGATCGTCATCAATTAATAACTCTTTCAATTGCTAATTTTGAAACTGATTGTCTTTAAAAAACATCAAAGCTTTTTACCAGCAAACCAAGAATTTTCCATAATACTATTCTTTGAAATGTATCGACTTTTTTGCATCAAATAATTAACAGTTTCCACTATTTCTTGTCCATGTCGCCAAACCAGAAAATCGAACAAATACAAAAAGGATCCGAAAAACCCGACGAATAAAAAACTAACACTGCTGACAATCGACAGAATATTCAAAGAAAATGCAAAATTTAGTCCCAGCAGAATTACTGGAGGCAATACTAAAAAGCATCCAATCAAACCGTAAATATTGAAGTAAAAGCGAATTAATTTTCTTTGGTTTGTGTTAATTTTCCATCTGCATTTTACTGGGTTCCATGACAAACGTGTTTGCATGCCTTTCAAAATTATATCGTCCAGCCTTCGATTTTGATTCAAGAAACTTAATATTAATGGTGTAGACATTTTAGAGTCTCCGTTATATATAGTGTTCACAATCGTCAACGTTTAAAAACTGACACTGTGGAATGTTGAGAGGCACTAAAAATATAAGCAGGAAAATCGATAAAATTTGGCCCGAATATGGATCAGTTAAAGGCATTAAATTATATATTGATATTTTAGATAACATTTTACAAAACTAGTACCGACATGATATTTTAATAATTATATTAAGCATTACATACCAAAGGTCAAATTTTTTTTAATAGTTTGCATATTGCCGATTTTTTAAGTTAGATTTATTACAATAATAGCAAAAAATTCTCCGCTTCGAAAAACATTTTGACTTTTTTGGACTTGGTTTATATCTTTGTAGATAATCAGCAAGCAATTTGCTGAAGTAGTTTTAAAATTACGACTATTATTAACTAAAGTTCAAGATATATAGACTCAAGCTTTTTAAATTAAGTTCAATTGATCAACAATATTTCTATCAAGCAAGAATATTGTTCCCTTAAATACTTTAACTTTTTAACTATACTTAATTCATGCTATCTAGTTTAAAAAAATTAATATTAAAGTGTAAATTGGGTATAACTTCGTTATGAATTAATACAAACATATTACGAGTAGCTTAAAATATAGCCAGGTTTTTTGTCCATGGTGCTATCAACTGAAGATCTTTTATTCGTTTGACCATATTTGTTAGCATAATGATCCAGTACAACACTAGTTAAAATGAATAAATTAAGACCATCGTAGTATGTGTGTCATTACACAGATTTTTTTCAAACGGTTATTTATCTGTTGCACAATAAATCGTCAGTTTTACCAACGTTGGAAAAATAATATTAAGACACGTAAAGGAACACAAATAAGCCTGTTATGTTGGTATGAACTTTGGTTGTTCTTTGTACGGTATGGCTACTCCAAAGCTTAGGTTGATCTTTTTGTGAGAAAATCGTATTGTATGCTGTTAAAAAATTGCTCTTGGTTTAAAATTGATATAGTTGATCATTGTACAAATTTTAGTGAGCAATACTACTTGAAAATGATTATACATTTAGATTAACACGGTTTTACGATGTCGTTCCATTAATAGAGACCAATTAAATGACAAAAAGATAATTAAAAATTCACACATTTTTTGCCAAATTGGACAAAACGTTTATTTTTTTCGGTCAATCAGTGCATTTCCAGCAACCATGGCAGCATAAAAACTGCTTTTTGTTATCCCCCAGAAACGGAGAATTGTCAGGATTGTAACTGTGAAAATAAAACAAGTTTTGTTTTTTCAACTCAAACATTTTTAAGAGATTTTAACCATAAGCGTGATAAAAATGCGTTTAATGAAGTAAAACCACGTAATAGTTCTGTTTCAATAATCTCATTGAATTAAAAAGTGATTTGACTTAATTTACGACTTTTAACGATTTTATATCTGTTTTTGGAGCACCAGATGTCGGCGCAAAATCATCCTTGCAGCCGTGACGGGCATTATTGTATGGCAAGTAGTACACTGGGATGACTCAACAGAAGATGAGTATTATCGGATCCGAGTAGTTTCGATCCGAAATGGGAGTTTATCGACATGCTGCTGTGGCAACAGATGCACCTTACTGCTCGGATATTGGCGTGTATGCAGATCTAAATTTTTATGAACCATAAATCAACGATCCTAAGTTTTGTGCTATCAAGTGCAAATTTAAAATTGATTGCATTTAAATATGTTATATTGTGTAGAGATATATTGAAAAGGAATGGAACTGTGGCTGACGCTGCCATAGCTACAGCTTTGTGTGTTGGTGTCATCCAGTCCCAAAGCATGGGTTTAGGTGGAGGTTTCCTACTCGTTTACTATGATGCTGCGTCTAAAACTGCAACGGTTTGTTTAAAAAACATTTGTAATTGGAATTAAATATTTTTGAGTAAATGCTACTTTAAAATTGTCATCTATGTAGACACTAAACGCCCGGGTAAAAGCACCAGCTAAAGCTACAGAAGACATGTTCAAAGGCGATACAAATGCATCTTCGCGAGGTCCTCTCGCAGTGGCAGTACCTGGAGAGCTGAAAGGATACTGGGAATTGTACAAGAAATATGGAGGGAATCTACGATGGTCGGAACTTTTTGCTCCTAGTATTAAACTGGCTAAAGAAGGTTTTATGCTGACATCCGACACAGCAAAAGCATTACGTCAAAATAGCGACATGATTCGTGCGTTGCCAGCAATGACCGAATTGTTTGTTAATAATGTTACTCGTGATTTGTTTAAAGAAGGCGATAAAATTAAAAGACCTACCTTAGCGGCCACCTTAGAAGAAATTGCTAAAGCTGGGGATAGAAATGAAGGAGATCTCTTGTATAGAAACTCCAATTTAATGAGAAAATTCATCCAAGATATTCGAAATGAAGGGGGCATTCTCGAAGAGCAAGATATGCTGGACAATAATGTTAGTTGGGATGATCCTATTGAAACGTACATTCAAAGTGCATTCTATACCGCCACCAGGAAGTGGTATTCTTTTGGCATTTATGATGAAAGCTTTAAGTAAATTCAATATGAAGGAAGACTCCATTGTTAATTTTCAACGCCTTCTGGAAATCTTTAAGCACGCTTTTGCCAAAAGAACTTTATTGGGTGATCCAAAATCATCAAATGTAGAAGTTAGGAAGGAAATAGAAGAGACAAGACAAGTAAAAAATACTATGTCAATATGATTTAAGTTATGATGACCATATGAACTAAATTGTTTGGCTTTAGTTTAGCTCTGTTCAAATTTGAACTCTAATGACTATGTTGCAAAATGGTCATCAGACCTCAACTAAAGAATTAGCAATGGTCCGTATGGGACCATTGCTAATTTTTGTATGT